>JXCR01121400.1:58841-70160 GCA_002079205.1 Phalaenopsis hybrid cultivar
TATATATATATATATATATATATTTGCACCCATTCTATATCTCTTCTATATATCAAATATTTTTTTTTTTTTGGTATCTTTTTATTTTTGCGTTGGATGCACATTGATTTGATGAGTGTGGTAGAACTTGTTCTGTAAAGTATTTATGTTGAAGGATTAAGGGCTATCAAATATCACATATTAATAGTGTAAAGAGTACTATTTTATACAGTAAAATAATTACATAATTACTTTCCTTCTCTATTTGGGCGTGTAATTAATGTGAAGAGAACTCCACGACATCTTTCTGTAAATTTAAGAGATTGTATTTAATAAGAGCTCACTTGATGAAACGGTTGTATGCCGATGGAACTCTTTGTCTCTTCTCCGGTGCTGAACCAAAAGACAAATAATTAGAGCATTTCCTCTAGACACTGATCATGGAGGAAGGAAGATGCGAAAACTATCAATTGCTACAGCTAAAGGAGAAAGAAGATGGGGGAGAGAAAGAGAAGGCATCTTGATTTATCTCTTATATATATGCAATTCCCATGCAATTTTGCTTCATTTTTTCTACTTTCAGGAAAGAGAAATATGAGAGTAAAAGGAAAGGAATTGGAAGAAGCTGACATGTAGTGTTTACTGTTTAACTCATTTGATTGATAAATAGGGAAAGAAGAATATAAATAGGGAAATGATCTCACGTCTATTGGCCATTTGAGTTTGAGGAAGCTCTTCTTCCATTACTTTTGTAGCAGGTGGCATTGAGTTGTTGCTCAGGATGGGCTGATCCAACATCAAGTTTGGTGGAGGGCAACTCAGCACTTCCTCCTTCGTTTACAATATCATTTATTTGTCACAAAAAAAAGCAATAAATTTCATGAATGATTATGATATAGAGTAGAAGAAATCATGCATCTATAGGTCAATGTTTGTTTTGAAGAAAATTTACCAAAAGATTGTGCTGGACAGGAGCCAAGAATGGATGGCCAAGATGGAGCTGATTGGCAGAAGGGAGAAGAAGCCCTCGCATATTAACAGATAGAAGATTAGTGCAGTGACCACACCTCACCGTCACTGTCTTGAACAAGCTGCTATAAGGCACGCTCACCTGTAAGAAATCAATAAAACATTTATATCAATATATATATAAATCTATATCTATATCTATATCTATATATTATTACTGTAAGAAAAAAAAATTTAGATGAAGGGAAGGGAAGGGAAGGGAAGGAGGAGAAGGAAATATACAGCGAGGACAGTGTCACAAAAGTTGCAATGAACATAGCAGAGCTGTTCTGATGGAGGTGGAGAGAGATGTTCCAAAGAAAAAGCGGCAGCTGAAGAAGATGACATGATGCCTGTTTATCTCTGTTTCTGTGAACCTTTGAAGCTTATTCTTCTCTGACCTCTTCTTGCTCAGTTGATTTGATGGATTTGAGCTCCAAATCTCTTCTGTCAAGTCTTCTNCTTCTTCTTCTCTGACCTCTTCTTGCTCAGTTGATTTGATGGATTTGAGCTCCAAATCTCTTCTGTCAAGTCCTCTTCTTGATTTGATGATATGATTTGATGGCTTGATTTGATGCTGAGATTGACTTCTCTGAATGCTTCTTTCCTCGGATTCTTTGTTTTGTAGCCTTTTTTATTTTTCCTTCTTTTTTGATCTGAACTTTTGTTGTTGGCGGAAAGAGGAGAAAAGAGATGGTGGAAGACGAGGGAGGTTGAGGAGGAGAAAGGGAGCGAGAGCCAACGGATGAACGATGAAGTTAAAAGGAGAGAGTGTTTGCAAGATATAACCATAAATATTGAATTTTTTTTCTCTCGCAGTACTAAAAAATGTTTTTTTATTCAATAAATATGCTAAAAGTTAGTAAGTAAATAATAAATTAGAAAGCCTTGGAATGTAGATTGATGTGATGTCTTCAGTGGATCTATGGATGAATATATATATATATATATATATATATTTGTCTCTACCTATTTTAATAATAAATAAGATTTAGATTTAAGTGAGGTATTGAATGAGCCTGTTGGCTTAATATTATGTTCTTAGATTAGTAGAGAGATAAAGGAAAAAAATAGGTCATCCCATCTCTGTGTCAAGCGGTTATGTCTCTAGTTTTAATTAATGAAGTCAAGTACTAGTAGCTTATATACATCTATCTTAGTTTTAAAAGTCATTAAAAGGTCTCATGTTTGAAGCTCACAAACCATTAAAAAAAAGCCATTAGAAGATCCTAGGATTGAATTTTGTTTTTATCAATTTAATATTTAGTGTTTAAAGTCTTAAAAAATAAATAAATAAGAAAAAAAAACATGTAACAATATCAATATGAGTCCACCATCAATATTGACTTAAAATATCTTAAGTTGAATATAGCTCATAAATAAATTAATTAAAAAATAAAATTTAATATCATTGTGTGAACATTTTTATATATCTACAAAATATTATTTATAGTCATCTTGATAAGTGACTTACAGATAAATAAAAAATACATAAAACAAGATGTTTTCATAGATAAAGTTTTTTTTGTCAAGAAGCCCTTTATAAATTTGTTTTTTTCTTTATTTTTACCAACAAGTTTGATGGAGTCAATAATAGTGTTGATGGGCTTGTTGAAGAAAAAGCTATGCCAAGAAAGTGTCTCAAAATGAAGACATTGTTTTCAAACATATTAATAAGATAGGTGCATGTTTTTCCCAATCACTATGTATGATGAATCTTTATTAAATGGCCTTTTTTTTCTAATTAATTATTTAAATAATGTATTGGTTTATTTGCAATAAATATGGTACATCTTGAAAAAAAATTAAATTTATTATTAATTATATTTTGTTAATAATTAACTTAAAAATTAAATAGATTTTTAATAAAACATAAAAATTTGATTACTATACTAATAAATTTTCATTATACATAGATTCGAATATGTGGAATTTACAAAAAAATTATATTTTTTTATTAATAAGTAATTAAAATTAGAAAAATTTACATACATATCACATAATTCTTATGTATTTACATATCAAGTAAATAAATTTTGATATTTATGTTTAGAGGCTTCTACATAAATACCACACAATTCTTATGTATTTACATAACATTCAAATTTACTTACAATTCACTGAAATATTTAATGTCACATCAAACATGTCACCATCATTATCATTTTAAAAGTGAAATACAATTTTACATGCATAAGTTTATGACCCAAGGTGTTATAAGTTAAAATATTAAAATTTGGGGGTTGGTATATAAATACATAAGAATTGTGGGGTATGTGCGTAAATTTCCCTTATTTTTCTAATGTCATAATTACATAAAAATTTATGAATGAAAATATATACTTCACTTTAAAAATTTAATATTAATGATACTTTAAATTGGATGTCAAATACCTAGTTTTATTATATAAGTACGATATAAATATTATACAAATTTATTTATTATTTTCCTTATGTTCAAGATAGAATTGACCTTTTAAGGACTCAAATTAATCATATTTATATAATAATAATTTAAACATATATTAGTGATCATAAATATATTTATTGAATTTAATTTACATTGACATAATTGATAAGGTATTATTTTATATTGTTTGATACTCACATTTTATTTATACCTCAAAAAACCTAAATATTTTTAAAATAAATAGGATATATGAACACAAAAAAAAAACATAAAAAAAAAAACATAAAATTAATCAAATCATAATTATATATGTATTTTATCAATATATATGTGTGTGTGTGTGTGTGTGTATATATATATATATATATATATATATATATATATNCATTGAGCATTTTATGCTCCTAAAACCTTACCAAGACTTCTCTAACTTCAAAGGTCGAGCGCAAGAGAAATATATATTAGAAAAAAAAAATAATCCTTTTACAAAAATGTCAATATCATACTTATTAACTTATTATTGTTCTAAAATGAGTTATTATTTTCACCACTATAGGAAATGCAGAAAGAACCGATTCCAATATTCCTTAATATTTTTTATTATTTATATTTTCATTTTAACCTTTAGATTTATGCCATTATTATATAAATTGTTTTGGAGAAATTGAAATTAATAATATGATTAGGTTTTCTATAATTTTAATGGTGCATCTCATTGTTACATCAATACGACTCAACTCTTAGGTCTTTTCATATCGAAAACCAAAGCTTTAATTTCAAACTTGCATACTTTGCACACAATTCTTATGTATTTAATGCATATAAACTTTCATTTTTATGTACATGACACTTTGGTTCTTTGAATCCATGCGTGACAATATGAATTTCACTTTTAAGCTTAGCACATGTAAGTCATGGATACTTGCAAATTTGATGACCATCTAATCTTTTATAGCACATTTGTTTATGGTTTATTAACAACCACCTAATCTTGAGTTTATTTTTCATGTTCTATTTTAACTATTTTATTATGATTTTTTTATTATGTTTATTTTTTTTTCATTTTGCAGAATAATTATCTTTTTCAACTTTTATCCAATAATATAAAATATTTATGTTTTTTTTTTCTTCAAATTGGATTAAAATATAACTAGATTTTATATTTTATGATCAATTAAAAAAATTCCTTATATGACATGAATTTATACCATATTCATTTAATTTAAGGGGTCATTATATAATTAATAAAACTCGTCTGATCAAATATGAATCTTGAAGCAACATTTGCATTGATAATTTTAGTAATTGAAGTTATAATCATTCAAACTCTGGTTTTAACATTCTTACAATCAAAGTAAACATTTTTGATAAAATGACCCTGAATAAGACAATAAAAGTGATATAACTCTTTGGTAGTGTAGCTTAGCGTAAGTCCCTTGGGGTCACGGGTTTGAACCCGCTTGAATACATCTCCCTTGCAGTGCGAAATTGAGTAGTTAGGCTTATGGGATGGCTAGGCCTCGTATGATAGCCTTCAAACATTATTAGAAAAATACTAAGGGGCATAAAGAAACTTTTGACAATGTCAAAGTTAGTAACCTTAACATTCTTAGGAAACTTTAATGCCTCAGTTATAATTTATATTCAACACAAATACAATAAAGTGTTTGAAAAATTTAGTTAAAATCACGAAAATGTAACTAAAAAAAATTAAAGAAAAGGCCACATTCTTTATGTGAATGAAACTAAAAATTAATAAAGAAAATCAAAGTTCTAATGAATTCCAAAGCAATGCCTAACGTTTGAGACAGATGATTAAAAGTAAGTAGTCGATGTCACTAAACAACAGTGCTTGACGATTTTCATCTGAGCATCATTGCATCTCCTGATTACAAGAGTTCAACTGCTTTCCTCTTATTGTTCTCACTTATCTAATTTTGCCCCATCGCTATTGTCTGATAACTATATCATTATTGCTACGATCCATTGATAACACTAACATCAACCAACCGACACATATCTTTTAATTTTCATAATCACTTTTTGCTTTTTTCACTTTTTCACAATCACTTTCTACCAGGATGTGAAGTCAAACTAGCAATTCATATTTTATAATATTTTCTTCTACAATATTCTATTTTTATGATGGATTATGTTAGTTGATTCAAATACAAAAGTAATTTTTTTTTAACTAATCTTATTTCTGTGTATACATACAACATTAATATAAGAAACTATTAGTATAGAAAAAATATTACATCAGGACTCCATATGCATTCGGAGTTCAATGGTGGAGCGTCATGTGTCAAACGACTCCATCATTCTTAACACTAATCAATATCAGTATATTTGCGGTGGGGTCCACTTTGCATGTGGCACCTCACCATTAGACTCCTAACTCGTCCTTATGTAATATTATCTCTTTAGTCTACTACCATTACATGATGAAAACATTATAAGTTTTGATATATAAAATTACAATAAATTATATTTGTTTATATGTTAAAATTATAACCTTCATGAAATTTTGCTCCTGAGAAATTAATTTAGTAATGCCAGTGAGAGAGAAAGAGAGACAAACAGATTGAGATAGGACTTAGGAGAAGGGGGANGTTATGATTTTTTTTATCATGTTTGTTTTTTTTCATTGTGCAGAATAATTAACTTTTTCAACTCTGATTTTAACATTCTTACAATCAAAGTAAACATTTTTTGAAAAAATGACCCTGAATAAGACAATAAAAGTGATATAACTCTTTGATAGTGTAGCTTAGTGTTAAGTCCCTTGGGGTCACGAGTTTGATCCCGCCTGAGTACATCTCCCTTGCAGTGCGAAATTGAGTGGATAGACTTATGGGGTGGTTGGGGCTCATATCATAGCCTCCAGACATTATTAGAAAAAAATGAAGGGGCCTAAAGAAACTTTTGACAATGTCAAAGTTAGTAACCTTAACATTCTTGGGAAACTTTAATGCCTCATATATAATTTATAGTCAACACAAATACAATAAAGTGTTTGAAAATTTTAGTCAAAATCACTAAAATGTAACTAAAAAAAACTAAAGAAATGGCCACATTCTTTATGTGAATGAAACTAAAAATTAATAAAGAAAATCAAAGTTCTAATGAATTCCAAAGTAATGCCTAATGTTTAAGACAGATAATTAAAAGTAAGTAATCAATGTCACTAAACAACAGTGCTTGATGATTTTCATCTGAGCATCATNTTTATTTTTATTTTTATTTTAACCTTTAGATCTATTTCATTATTATATAAATTGTTTTGGAGAAATTGAAATTAATAATATGATTAGCTTTTCTATAATTTTAATGGTGCGTCTCATTGTTGAAAAATTATTGCATCTCTGCATGCGGTATCCAATCTTGACCGTAGATCAGGCGATCTACGGTCAGGATCGGACACCGCGTATTTCGGTGGGCCCCACCTAAATTTTAAAAAATAAAAAATAAAATATATCCTAATATTAGATCACCGTAATCTACGGTCAGGATCGGACACCGCATACAGAGATGCATGCGGTGTCCGTATGCAATAATTTCTCCTCATTGTTACATGCATACGACTCAACTCTTAGGTCTTTTCATATCGAAAACCAAAACTTTGATTATAAACTTGCANATTATTTATATTTTTATTTTAACCTTTAGATTTATTTCATTATTATATAAATTGTTTTGAAGAAATTGGAATTAATAATATGATTAGCTTTTCTATAATTTTAATGGTGTGTCTCATTGTTGAAAAAGTATTGCATCTTTGCATGCGGTGTCCGATCATGACCGTAGATCGGACGATCTACGGTCATGATGTATTTTAGTGGGCCCCACCTAAAAATTTAAAAAAAAAACCGAAATATATTCTGACTGTAGATCTCCATAATCTACAGTCAGGATCGGACACCGCTTGCAGAGATGCATGCGGTGTCCGTATGTAATAATTTCTCCTCGTTGTTACATGCATACGACTCAACTCTTAGGTCTTTTCATATCGAAAACCAAAACTTTAATTTCAAAATTGCATACTTTGCACACAATTCTTATGTATTTATGCATATAAACTTTCATTTTTATGTACATGACACTTTGGTTCTTTAAATCCATGCGTGAAAATATGTATTTCACTTTTAAGCTTAGCACATGTAAGTCATGGATACTTGCAAATTTGATGACCATCTAATCTTTTATAGCACATTTGTTTATGGTTTATTAACAACCACCTAATCTTGAGTTTATTTTTCATGTTCTATTTTAATTATTTTATTATGATTTTTTTAATCATGTTTATTTTTTTTCATTGTGCAGAATAATTAACTTTTTCAACTCTGGTTTTAACATTCTTACAATCAAAGTAAACATTTTTGATAAAATGACCCTGAATAAGACAATAAAAGTGATATAACTCTTTGGTAGTGTAGCTTAGCGTAAGTCCCTTGCGGTCACGGGTTTAATCCCGCCTGAATACATCTCCCTTGCAGTGTGAAATTGAGTGGTTAGGTTTATGGGATGGTTGGGGCTCGTATGATAGCCTTTAGACATTATTAGAAAAAAGCTAAGGGGCCTAAAGAAACTTTTGACAATGTCAAAGTTAGTAACCTTAACATTCTTAGGAAACTTTAATGCCTCATATATAATTTATAGTCAACACAAATACAATAAAGTGTTTGAAAATTTTAGTCAAAATCACTAAAATGTAACTAAAAAAAAAATTAAAGAAATGGCCACATTCTTTATGTGAATGAAACTAAAAATTAATAAAGAAAATCAAAGTTATAATGAATTCCAAAGTAATGCCTAAGGTTTGAGACAGATAATTAAAAGTAAGTAATCAATGTCACTAAACAACAGTGCTTGATGATTTTCATCTGAGCATCATTGCATCTCCTGATTACAAGAGTTCAACTGCCTTCCTCTTATTGTTCTCACTTATCTAATTTTGCCCCATCGTTATTGTCTGATAACTATATCATTATTGCTACGATCCATTGATAGCACTAACATCAACCAACCGACACATATCTTTTAATTTTCATAATCACTTTTTGCTTTTTTCACTTTTTCACTATCACTTTCTACCAGAATGTGAAGTCAAACTAGCAATTCATATTTGATAATATTTTCTTCTACAATAGTCTATTTTTATGATGGATTATGTTAGTTGATTCAAACTAATCTTATTTCTGTGTATATATACGACATTAAGATAAGAAACTCTTAGTATAGAAAAAATATTACATCAGGACTTCAGATGCATTCCGAGTCCAATGGTGGTGGTCATGTGTCAAACGGGCCCCATCATTCTTAATACTGACCAATATCAGTGTATTGCAGTGAGACTCACTTTATACGTAGCACCTCACCATTAGACTCCTAACGCAAACTACGTTAAGAGTCGTGATGTAATATTATCTCCTTAGTCTACTACCAATACATGATGAAAACATTATAAGTTTTGATACATAAAATTACAATAAATTATATTTATTTACTTGTTAAAAATTATAAACTTCATGAAATTTTGCTCCTGAGTAATTAATTTAGTAATGCCAGTGAGAGAGAAAGAGAGAGAAACAGATTGAGATAGGACTTAGGAGAAGGGGGAGAGAGATAGAAAGAGAAATAGCAGTGGGCGGCAGAGGTGGGGGAGAGGAGCTTGATAGGGACGTTTGCATGCCCTCCTTAGCTTTTCCACACCCCCATCTCTTTTTCTCCAGTAAGAACACAATAATTACATATAGATCACTCAAAACTTTTTATTTACAAATTAACCATTTTCTTTCATCCACTTTTTCAAAATCTCACTCAATGTAGGTGTGGATATACTGATTTCATAGTTCAAAAAATCACTTGTGTTGTTAGTTTGTAAATGATAATGTTTTGGGGGGCCGTACGTAATTATCCAAAAAAAAATTAGAGCAAAATAAAAAAAAATAAAATATTTTAATAAAATTTATTTATTTTTCTTATGTGGGCTAAAAAATTTAGTAATTTTACCTCTCATTAATATATTTTCTTTGCCTGATATTAAAAAAAATTAGCAATTGAGAATTTTGCACTCCGACCCACTTCTCTTAAAATATTTACATAACATAATTTTANTTCTCGGGGGGCCGTACGTAATTATCCCAAAAATAATTAGAGCAAAATTAAAAAATATAAAATTTATTTTTTTTCTTATGTGGGTTAAAAAATTTAGTAATTTTAACTCTCATTAATATATTTTCTTTGCCGGATATTAAAAAAAAATTAGCAATTGAGAATTTTGCACTCCGACCCACTTCTCTTAAAATATTTACATAACATAATTTTAATTTTGTTTTAGATTATAAAAAAATTTCATTATATCAAAACAAAGAAATAGAGGCAGAATTTATCACGTCCAGTACTTCCTCCACTGCCGCGCGGGCATTAGGCCACAGTTGCCACAGCGTAGTTGCTGTATTAATAGTCCCAGCAGCAACACCGCGCGCTTAACCTGCGCCACCCCCACACCCCCTGCCCCACCCTACTTAGCCTTTTATAATACCACCCCCCTCATAAATTTTATCCTAATTAAATAAATCATAATCTATATTAAAAAAAAAAAGAATATTCTGCTCTAATTTTTTATTTTCTTTGTGTCATGTCGCCTACATGCTATTGGGAATGTGGACTGATCGCAGACACACAAAAAGAGAAATTCTTATACTAATTGTATATAATTAAACTATCATTTTTATATAATATCANGTCTATTTTTATGATGGATTATTGTTAGTTGATTCAAACTAATCTTATTTCTGTGTATATATACGACATTAAGATAAGAAACTCTTAGTATAGAAAAAATATTACATCAGGACTTCAGATGCATTCCGAGTCCAATGGTGGTGGTCATGTGTCAAACAGGCCCCATCATTTTTAATACTGACCAATATCAGTGTATTGCAGTGAGACTCACTTTACACGTAGCACCTCACCATTAGACTCCTAACGCAAACTACGTTAAGAGTCGTGATGTAATATTATCTCCTTAGTCTACTACTAATACATGATGAAAACATTATAAGTTTTGATATATAAAACTACAATAAATTGTATTTATTTATATGTTAAAAATTATAAACTTCATGAAATTTTGCTCCTGAGTAATTAATTTAGTAATGCCAGTGAGAGAGAAAGAGAGACAAACAGATTGAGATAGGACTTAGGAGAAGGGGGAGAGAGAGAGAGAGAGAGAAATAGCAGTGGGCGGCAGAGGTGGGGGAGAGGAGCTGGATAGGGACGTTTGCATGCCCTCCTTAGCTTTTCCACACCCCCATCTCTTTTTCTCCAGTAATAACACAACAATTACATATAGATCACCCAAAACTTTTTATTTACAAATTAACCATTTTCTTCCATCCATTTTTTTTAAATTCTCACTCAAACATCAACATTCGAGTTTAAATGTGAAACATGTAAATATACTGATTTTATAGTTCAAAAAATCACTTGTGTTGTTAGTTTGTAAATGATAATGTTTCGGGGGGGCCGTACGTAATTATCCCAAAAATAATTATAGCAAAATTAAAAAAAAAATAAAATATTTTAATAAAATTTATTTTTTTTTCTTATGTGGGTTAAAAAATTTAGTAATTTTACCTCTCATTAATATATTTTCTTTGCGTGATATTAAAAAAAGAAAAATTAGCAATTGAGAATTTTGCACTCCGACCCACTTCTCGTAAAATATTTACATAACATAATTTTAATTTTGTTTAAGATTATAATAAATTTCATCATATCAAAACAAAGAAATAGAGGCAGAATTTATCGCGTCCAGTACTTCCTCCACTGCCGCGCGGGCATTAGGCCACAGTCGCCACAGCGTAGTTGCTGTATTAATAGTCCCAGCAGCAACACCGCGCGCTTAACCTGCGCCA
>JXCR01121401.1:0-20371 GCA_002079205.1 Phalaenopsis hybrid cultivar
ATCCTCACATCTTTCAGGTTATTTGTGTGATCGTTTCACACGAATGTAAGCCCTAACTAATACAATAGACTGGATGAAACAACTAAATATTTCTGCTCAAAACTGAAGCCAAATATTAGGATAGCTTGGGAAGTCACCGAGGTTACCCTCTAGATCCATGACATGCCCTAGTTCTTTTTATTTTAGACTCTACAACAAAATGTTCCAAATTTGAACCAATCCCCTTTCACACCTCTACGTCCGATCTTATTGAAAATTTTTACCCTTTGAAACCCCTTGAAGATAATATTTTTTGATTTTTAGCGAGAGTCTTCTTAGGTGACTTTGGTCATTTAAAGTGTAATTAACTATAGGGGCTTGCCCTTATAAGAAGCATGTCCAAACCCAGCTTAATATAAACCCTATTTAATTCTTTATATTAAATAGGGGAACTTTTGGCAAATATAAATATTTTGCAGACCAAACATATGTCATATATTCCTTAGTTTATTTGATCGAGCCTCATTCTCAAGTCTTGTGTTTATCCTTCGGGATAGATAATCCCTTAGTTTATTTGATCGAGCCTCATCCTCAAGTCTTGTGTTTATCCTTCGGGATAGATACAAGATTTGAGGTACAGCGCTCTTTCATTTAAACTATGAAAATTATGGGGTCAGTTTGACTTTATATTTTTCTAAAACTAAATATATATGTAAATTAAAATATCCTTCCAAAGCGGGCGACGGGATTTTGATTCCGGTGACCGACAGCTTCTTACGGGCAACTCTCCAACCAAAAATAGCGTTGACAGCTTCTGGCGACTCCGCTGGGGACAAGGTTTTATCTCCATACAAATCAAGAAATATTATTTTCACACATCGGTAATATGTTTATGTCCCTCTTGGACCAAATTACCCTTCTTCCGTTGGCATACTTTACCCATTTATGTCTTGGGAAAGTACGGTTAACTCCTTGGACTTCAGGACTATCTGTTCAACCATCTTTGAATAGAGGAGTTCAGATGTCCATTAAGGACTCTTTAAATTTTTATGTGGGGTCAGACCCCCAATATGTGTGTCGGTGGACTAGTTCCACCAGGGTGTTGTCTGCCATTAAATAGGTCCTGCACTGGGTCCTAAATTACTTCACATCTCCCTTCCAAATTTGATTTGCTATTCTGCAAATTAAACCAAATCGTGTTGTGCTGCACGCACTTTGAAATTTTCTCATATTAATTAAATTTTACACTTTTTCTTAAATAAGATTTTAAAATACCCATAAATTAAGACTCGCCGGGTCTATAGATCAACCTCTACTTTCAGTGCTTGCACTAAAAATTACGAGGTTTTTGGCCATATAGGTAACCCCGAAACTTTTTGTTTTCAAGTCTGCTGCAATAACCTACCCAACGCTGACCTTTTCTTGTAACTTGCCAATGAGTCACGAAGCCCGCAATCTCACTCCTACCATCAAATTTAGAGTTGGATTTGAAGATCTCGAAGTCGTCCTGGGAAAGTCCCGCTTGTAGTAATGAAAATTGACGCTCCAGAAATACAAGAATCATTTGCAGAATTCAGTCTGAACTGCCTTCAAGACTTCCCTACCTGCAAGAAGTCTAAAACTACTGCCATCGCAGCACCCACCAAACCTGCTAGCCCCTCTGCTGCTAACGGGAAAGAAGTAATGATTATTGAGGATTTGACTGAGGGACTAACTATCCCACCATCGGTGTTTGAAATCAGATCAAGCTTGAGGACTGTACCACTGACATGAACTCAAAGGAGGAACTGTAATAGAAAAGTTCAAAGGGCCATTAAAGCCCAGACTCTCAAGGAGACACCCGTTGAGGTGGAGCCTCATCAAGATGAAGAAGTGTTATCGGAAATTTATCCACTTTTACGAGGGAGTAGATTCCATCCTCTGACAGATACCGATGAATATGAGAGTATCCAAAAAATTGCTACCGCACTACCATCACTTCGTGGACACGATGAGGAGAGAAAGAAGTTCACTCCTATCACTCGACTTAGTACAGTTTTCAAAAGGCTTGCTACCAAAGAAGGATGTTCAGTTAGGGAGTCGCTTAAATTGGTGGGAGATGCAATTTCCCATCGCGTGAAGAAGGAAATTTTGAAGGGCTTCAAATCGTCCAAACAGTCCCATAAGACAACTGGAGTGTCACTTACTCGCATCCCCGTTTGGTTTTGTTTAGGGAACAGAGTTGATACTACAGTAATTACTAATGATCACACTGCCACCCGGACCACAAGCCGTCGGTCGGTTAAGTCAATACCGGGTCCAAAAAACTTACCCGTCACCCATTATGGAGATATTCCTACAATCCCAAAGGCAAAGACAAGACGATTACCTGGCACTGTAGTCGGTCTACACCACGGGGAGCATACTTTCCTTCAACATACCGATGTTTCTACTAAAATGCTCCGTCTTGAGACAACATCGTCAAAAAATAAAAATGTATGGGTACCCAAGGTTGCTGCACTGATACAGTCCAGTGAGCTTGCGGGACAAGAAGTGAAGCCAGGGTCTGAAATATCTGACATCGTCGCAACAATAGCCAGCGAGATGGAGGAACAAGTAGAGGATGTCTATCAGAGTCCTCCGGATCTTAAAGCAATCAAGGAATCAATAAATAAAGAGAAAGTTGCAAAACTCAGGATCGAGATTTCTGAGTTAGCTCGAGAGCACGGAGTTTTTGTCGATAGCGACGATGAAAATTTTGATTATAATGATTGCTTGGAGGAAGATTTCATGGATGTCCCTGTAATTGAAACCAGAGCCACCACATCTGCGTACAAGGCTCAACCTCACACCAAAGAGAACGCCATAGATGAGCTGCGTAGGGTTGTCCTCCTAAGGGATGAGCAAGTTAGCCTAATGGAGAAAAGAATAGAAGAGATGACCTCAGTCATGACCGTTATGGCCACTATTCAGGGGCAATCCCATGTACCGCAATTAGCTTCTCCAGATATCAATCAGCCAAAAATCATACACATCAGAGATAAAAGGAGAGAGGTTGCTTCAGTAAAATGAGATGAGGAACATAGAAAGGATTCTCCATCAGGTGCTATACCATAAAAGGAATTCAATCAAATGGTTGAACAAGTGTGGGATGCTTTAACCCAATATAAGGGTGGTGCATTGGTTCTAAAGAGTAGACCTTACCTGGAGGAATTCGATGTCGTGTCTTTCCCCAAGGGTTTTGTGGCCCCAAACTTCAAGATATTCGATGGGACTGGAAATCCCAGACAACATAGAGCACATTTTTGAGCCAGCTGTGGCAACACAAGAAATAGTGAAGCTCTACTCTTCCAGCAGTTCGTCAACACTTCTCAGGAATTTCTTTTGACTGGTACGCTGACTTTCCCAATGGATCAGTTAAAAAATTTTCCGAATTAGAATAGTTATTTGTAACAAGATTTGCCGGGGCACAACACCATGTGTCTATTGGAGAGCTCATGATGGAAAACCAAAAGCCTAGCGAAACCTTGGTAGACTATATTTTGAGGTGGAGAAACCCTAGCATGAAATGTGAACCTCAGCTACAGGAACATCATGCAATTGAAATTCTACTCAATAGCATTCATGAGCCAGTAGCTTTCATGCTTAAGGGACTCACCATCAAATCCTTCGAGAAGCTACTCTGTAAAGTCAGTAGTCTTCAAGAGGAAATAAAGCACATGGAGCCACACAAAAAGGCTAAGGTGACCAGAGTGTTTGAAAAGAAATCATGAGTAGTAGCGACCGTCGACAAAGGAAAGCAGCCGATAAAAATATATGCAGAAGAGCATCGCTAGTCTTCATCACAATACTCTCAGAAACAGAATAGTAAATCCAACCAGCGACCGCCTCAATAGGGATCACCTCGAACAGGGGATAAGAAGATGTCCCTGTCAGAGTGACGTAAGATGGTGTATTCTTTCAAAGTGAAGTTATACCTAAAATATTCAGAAGTCTGATGAAGAAGTCGGAGTTTAGACTACCATATCCAAAGAAGCCCGACGAGGTGGATAGGAAGAATGAACCAAATTATTGCTCATACCACCAGTTGCTTGGGCACACTATAGAAAAATGTTTCATCTTTAAAGACTGGCTCGAAAGGAACCTTAAAGAAGAGAACATAAAAATCTCGAAAGAATATTTAAGTGACCTGAAAAAGGTTCCATAAATATGATTTTGGTCGAGTCAATGAACTCAAGAGGGTCCTTAATCAAATACAGAATTCATCGAAACAAGCTTCTACAAATATCAAAGAAGAATGGAATGAGGTCTGGAGCAGATCATCCAAGAAAATACTGAACAAGATCCAGTCTGCATTAAAACAAGCCTCCATTCAGAGTTCGCAGCATACCAAACCCAAGGTGAAGGTTTTGTTAGAAGATCCATCATCGTCAAGGACAAAGAAGAAGAAGAAAAGTGTCACTACAAAGATTGATAGGGGCTTCCTTTACTAGATTGGTTGTTTCGGATTCGGGGAAGAAAATCCTCGAACCCTTGACTTTGTATGATTATCTTGTTGTCCCTTCGGGGTCTTATGAATATAATAATTGTGATTTCAGCTACTTTTTAACTATTTTTGGTGATAATGTAACTAATTATGACTGGTCTAGCTTCAATCTTGATCCCCAAAACGATCCTCAAATCGTACTCGAGCCTGATGAACTCGTTGTCAAGTTCAAAGAAGATATCAATGACACTGCTTACGACTGCACTTATAACGAGAAACCAATTTTTAAGCATCATGATACACCGCTTACCATCAAATTAAATCTTTTTGGTGAAGAGGAAAATACACCGGAAGATTCAACAATGATATCTCAAAAAGAAGAAATCACAGAAGTTAACTTAAGGACCGAAAAAGTGTTACCACCAAGAACAACTCCAACAGACAAAGGAAAGCAGATAATGACTCGAGAAGAGATACTTCCACCTCTACCAGTGGAAGAACCACATAATCAAGATAAAATTGAAGGATCATACAAAATAGACTACAATGTGCTAGCTCGTCTTAGGAAGTTGTCGGCCCGATTAAGCATCTACGATACTCTGATCCTATCAAAGGAGATGAGAGAGACTCTGGTTATAGCTTTGCTTGACCCAAAAGTTTGCTTAGCTCTGTTGGTCAGCACATCCTTGGATGAAGTTTTTTCATTTAAAGAACAACCTGGGGTAATCTTCACAGATGAAAACTTGTTGCTCGGTACCGCCGACCACAATCGTCCACTCTACACCTCCGTCAACATCGGCAGATTTGTGTTATCCAGAGTTTTAGTGGATCCTGAAGCCTCTCTTTACTTGATGATCCTACGAACATTGGCATATTTGGATATTGAAGCTCATTGATGTTAAGAGGATTCAACCAAAAGGAAAAGAGCCCTCGGATCAATTACATGAAGGTTGGAGAGCTCGTGACAACCGCTAAATTTAATATCATCGACGCCGAGACCTCTTTTAATGCTCTACTGGGTCTACCATGGATTCATGAGCACAATATGGTTCCATCATCTCTACATCAATGCATCAAATACCGCAAAGATGGTCAAGAAAATTGCATTAAAGGAGACCTACAACCATTTTTAGTGCATGAAGTTGGTATCCATGAAGATGCTTCCTACTACGCGCCTCCAAAGATGACTATCTTCTCTCGTGAAGTTATCACAAACAAAGATGAAGATTCAGAAGAATTACAAAGAGGAGGCCATTCAACTCCGCTGCAGCGATCTTCCACCACATCCTTACAATAAGTTAGTGAAAGTTCTATTAGTTCGCGCACCTGAGGTCGAGGCAGGGGACGTGGACGAGGAAGGATCAATTTAATTGTTGAATGGACTAGGCCAACCATCAACGTTGGTGATGAAGACATTTCTGAAGATGAGATATTGATGACAAGATGGAAGAGACCTCAGTACAAGATATCCTTAGAAGATACAGAAGAAAATGAATATGAAACAACGTATGATCGGATAAACCACTATATGAATGCTATGACCCTTACTCCGATTCTACCTCAAAAAGTTGAGAGTTTAGAGGACAAGGAAGTCTGTAGTGTTGGTTCAAAGCTGATCAAATTTTACCGTGCTTCTACCTCTACTTAGCTTGTAAAAAATGTAAATTTGGATGATGATCCTAATGAATTAATGGAATTGTCGTTTGGTTACTTCTCGCCTTGTGTTCAAAAGTTAATTCAACAGGGACACTTACAAAAAAAATGTCAAAAGATAAATTTCAACTTTTTGAAAAATTATGAAATGGTAAAAGTTGAACTCCAAATTCAAAAGAAGGTCTCGGATTTGGTACAGTCAGACAAGTAAATGTTTTTTAATTTTGCAAGGTTATTACTGGTGAGTTAGAAGAGGATTGCCTCGATATAGAGGATGACTCTACTGATCAACCAATAGAAGATGCTCTGCCAGAATTTGATGAGGAAATTAAATCTACTGTGGATGAATTGAAAGAGATTAACCTTAGGACTGAAGAACAACCGACCTACATTTATATGTTCTCTACTTAATGACGAAGAATCTGCAGAATTGATCAAACTATTAACCAAATTTAAAGATTGCTTCGCATGGAGCTATGATAAAATGTTAGGACTGTCCACAGAAGTTGTAGTCCATAAACTCGGGGTGGACAAGAATATAACCTCAGTAAAACAATCTTCCAGGAGAATGTGCCTCGAAATAGAACAAGTCATCGCCGAGGTGAAGAAATTAATAGACACCAACTTTGTGAAAGAAGAGCAATACCCCACGTGGTTAGCTAATATTGTACATATTATAAGGAAAAACGGACAGATCTGTGTTTGTGTCGACTTCAGGGATTTGAACAAGGCATGTCCAAAAGACGAGTTTTCACTACCCATACCAGAAATGATGGTGGATATCGCTTCAACACATGAAATTTTCTCCTTTATGGACAGATCTTTGGGATACAACCAAATCATGATGGCTCCCGAGGATCCAGCACTTACAGCCTTCAGAACACCGATTGGAATTTTCTGCTACACAGTCATGTCATTCGGCCTAAAGAACGCTAGAGCAACATTTCAGTGCGCAATGACGAAAATTTTTGACAACCATACTCACAACCAAGTAGAATGCTACGTGGATGATTTGGTCATCAAAAGTAAACGAAAAATAGACCATTTGTACAATTTGAGGATTGTGTTCGAACGATTACAACGATATGACCTTAAAATGAACCCCTTAAAGTGCGCCTTTGGCGTTACCTCCAGGAAATTTCTGGGATTCATTGTCCTTCATCGGGGAATCGAGATTGACCTGGATAAAATTAAAGATATCTTGTAAATGCCTCCTCCTAAAACTTTGAAACAACTATATTTCTTCTAGGGGAAGTTGGCATATCCGAGACGCTTTATTTCTAATCTCTCAGGTAGGTGTCAAACTATCTCAACATTAATTAAAAAGGACGCCAAATTTATTTGGGAAGAGAAATGTCAGTGGGCCTTTGAGGACGTTAAACAATATTTAATGACACCTCCTGTCTTGGCAGCCCCTATCCAAGGGAAACCATTGATACTTTATACCACGGATTTAGATGACTCTCTTGGAGCCCTCTTAGCCCAATTCAATGATGAGGGTAACTAATATGCACTCTATTACTTGAGTTGTCATCTAATACCGACGGAGATAAGGTATCCAACTATCGAGAAGCATTGTCTAGCGTTAATTTTCGCCTCTCAAAACCTTAGACATTACATGCTTTCTCATAAGATTACCCTAATCTCGAAGGTTAATCCGTTGTAATATTTGATGACCCAACCAACACTCTCCAGCCGTTTAGCAAGATGGTCAATGATCTTATTGCAATTTGATATAACTTTTGTTCCTCTCTGTGCTATCAAGGGACAGATACTAGCATACTTTCTCGCCGCACACCCACTGCTAGTTGGGTCGTCTCTCAATGATGAGTTACCAGACGAGCAAATACTATAAATGGAATTCTCTAGTGCGCAACACTGGGAGATGTACTTCAACGGTGCTTCATCAGCCAGAAAAGACAAAGGATCAGGCACAGTTATACCAGGCAAAGCAGGGATTGGTTTGATCTTTACCACGCAAGATAAGGCTATGTTGAGGTTATCATACCACCTGATAGAGTCATGCACCAAAAATGAAGCAGAATATGAAGCTTTGATCACCGGGTTGGAAGTGGCAATCTCAATAGATATAACAAATGTTTCCATCTATGGCGACTCCCAACTCGTCAACCAGCAAGTCGCCGGACAATACAAAATTTTGAAACCAAGGTTAGGAGAATACTATTAGTACACGATGAAGCTCCTGGAGCAGATTCCTGATGTGATTTTCTACTGGATTCCTAGGGGAGATAATTCCCATGCCGACGCTCTAGCAAAACTTGTTAAGAAAATGACATGTCCCCCGGAGGATTCCATAGAAATCATAATAGGATGAAAAAATTTTTTGCCTCAGATCAACCTGGAGACTCTACAGAAACTTGAGAAAGAGGAGACGATATATACTGTTGCCGATATCAACGAAGATTGGTGTAAACCATTTATAGAATATTTGCAAACTGGAAGATTACTAGAAGACAAGTTAGCGGCATATCACATCACGAGAAGACCTATGTCGTATGCTCTAGTTGGTGATATTCTCTACAAGATATAGTTCGATCAAATGTGGTTATGGTGTCTTAGCAGATCAGAAGCACAAAATATTGTTAAAGAAGTACACGCCAGATTGTGTGGCGCTCAATAGTCAGAGCTAAAAATGAAAATGAAGATCAAAAGACTCAGATATCATTGGCCAACAATGATGTCCGATTGCATGGATACTGCCAGAAAATGTCACCAATGCCAAGTGCATGGGGTGGTCTTACACCAGCCTCCAAATTTGCTACACCCAACTGTTGCCTCATGGTCATTCGAGTGTTGGGGCACGAACATAATACGTCGGATAGTCCCTCCATCTTCCAAAGGACATAGGTTTATACTTGCCGCTACAGATTATTTCTCCAAATGGGCAGAGGTAGTATCATTACGTAAAGTTACGACACAAAACGTCCTTCAATTTTTCAAAATTCAAATCGTCTACCGTTTTAGAGTATCACAAAGAATAATTTCCAAAAATGAGATAGCTTTCAGAAGCACAAAGATCAACAATTTCGTCAAAAGACATGAGATAGATTGGAGATACTCTATGATTTACTATCCCATAGCAAATAGTCTGGCTGAGGCTTTCAACAAAACACTAGTACAGATTTTGAAGAAAATACTGGATGAAAACAAAAGGGATTAACACAACAAACTATTAGAAGCCTTGTGGGCCTACAAGACGACTTTCAAGACTCCCACTCAGTGTACACCATATATGCTCGTGTACGGAGCCGAGGCCATGCTACCGCTGAAAATCCAAACACCATCTCTCAGAGTCGTCATTGTCAATCACTCCCAATGGAAGAAAGTGCAAAACTCAGACTTGAAGAACTGGAGAGTTTCAAGGGAAAACGACTAGAAGAAAAACAACATTTGAAGCTTTACAGGCGAAGATGGTACAAGCCCATGACAAATTGGTCCATTCAAGGACATTCAAAGTTGGTGACCTCGTACTTATGCTCAAAAGACCTATTCTTGCATGCCACAAAATAGGTGAAAAATTCTTGCCAACTTGGGAGGGACCATTTGTCATTGAAAAGGTCTACACAAGATGAGCCTACCAGTTAGTGGACTTCCATGGCAAAAGACCCATGTTACCAATAAATGGACGATATTTGAAAACTTATTACGCAACCTGACGCTGCTTGTCTCTACTTGCTTTGAAACTTTGGAAACTTTGATTATTTTAGGGTTATCTATGTGGCCAAATATCTATGATCGGGTTCAAATTTTGTAATTAACCTCAATATAGTCAAAATTTTGAGAAAGAAATTTTAAACTTCAAATTTTCTCCTTTTATACCTTTTGAACTTAATATTCCACTAAATTAAACAAAACTCATACATAAGATAAAAAATTCATTTCACCAAAATAATCTAAAATTTACTTTAATAAATACTTTGTTTTATTCTTGTTCATGACAAATTTCGGCCCACTGACGTTTTTCCTATCGTCTGCAGAAAAATGTCGGGATAGAGGCTGATCTTTGCTTTCAAGGATGCCTGGAGCCTTGCACTAAATGAGGAGATGGCACCGCAGGGCGGTACCATAGACTTAAACGTAAATTTTAACTAGGTGGACATGGACAACGAAGGTCCTCTCATGGATGTAGTCAGCTGCAAAGAGAAAGAGGGATTGCCTTCACTCCTGAGGGTGACTGCTAAAGATAATGTATCACACAAAGGCAAGAACATGATAACAGAGCAAGATCTGATGGAAAGGCCCAGCTGTTTGCCCTCCATGGTAGCTACACCAGCTGGAGGCCTAGTAGCCTCCAATAATAAATGACTGCCAAGTACTTTGCTTCGTAGGATGCAACGCAGGAACGCCAGCCGCAAGAAGCAGAAAGCTTTTCTACGACATATAAGCAGACGTTAGAGAAAAACGAACAATTTGCTCACCCCTATTCTTGACGGGCATATTTATGATCCAGACCTGAAATAAACTTCTGCTAGCCTACCCACCACGGATGAAGAACTAGGGTTTGTGATAGAGTCAGATACACTTTCAGTTTTAGATGTTTTATGCAAGGGTTTCCTGATGTGCAACGCTGAAATACCGGCCGGGACATCAGCCACGGGCGCATTTGTAGAATGCCCGGATTGCAATGTTCTACATTTACAGCATTTTAGTACATTGGAAGAGTTAACCTCAAGCACCGATGGGTCACAGACTTCAGATTTTATGATTTATGAGTCATACATCCCATTGGGGACAGATCAGTATGTACCATGGAGCTCAGGGTCGTACATCCCGCTAGATGTCGAGTCGCGTGTTTCAGATCAGCTAGCGCCAGTTTGGGTTCCTGCCAATGCTTGAAGGTAGGAACGTCTGCGACAGCTACCGACCCCTGGTACGATGGAGTACTACAAGATGAGCAAAGTAAATAAAAGAGAATTTGAATTTTATGAAGAATTTCAGGGGAAATTCATCAACATACTGGACGGATTAGAAATCTATGCCAGAGTCTTCTCAGAGACTGACGAACAAAGTATACTTGACTGTATTTTTGACCTAAGGGACAAAGGTTGAGTAGGTTTACTTATGGAAAGGACCTATTTAGAGCCGAGGAAATGGATGTGAGGAAAAGGGAGGATTACTATCCAGTGTGGCTGCTACTACAACTTCACAAATGATAGACAGAGGAATCCGCCTGGGATCCTCAAACACAAGCAAGTAGATCCACTATCGCCAATGATAAAGTGGATGATCAAAAGAATGGTCAAATGGAGTATTTTTTCTGCTACCTGCATTCCAAATAGTTGTATTGTCAACATCTATGACGAGGGGGATTGCATTCCTCCACACATTGATTATCATGATTTTGTAAGACCCTTCTGCACGGTCTCATTTCTGAGCAAAAGTAATATTTTATTTGGGAAATAAATCAATATCGTCATCCGTGGTGAGTTTAGAGGTTCTGTGGAGATTCCTGTACCAGTCGGTTCAGTGCTCGTTCTTAAAGGCAACGGTGCAGATGCCGCCAAACATTGCATTCCAGGGGCACAACCCCGTAGGGTGTCTGTGACTTTCCGCAGGATAGATGACAGCAAAATGCTATATAGATTCCAGCCAGACCCGAAACTGGAAGATCTACTGTCGTATGAGCTATGAGAGGGTTGTACCTCTAAGTACATGTAAAGGGAAATCTTATCCTGGAGCATGGCTTAGAAGGTCTGCTTGATCAGGAGCTCGTCGTACCTGGTACAGATGGTCAGATGGTTCACTTTTTTTTAAGCAACATGACATGTATCTGATATATTCAGCCTACAATATAGTCATAGCATGAGATGTTCTGAATGTA
Source organism: Phalaenopsis hybrid cultivar (assembly GCA_002079205.1). NCBI lineage: Eukaryota > Viridiplantae > Streptophyta > Magnoliopsida > Asparagales > Orchidaceae > Phalaenopsis > Phalaenopsis hybrid cultivar. The sequence goes on from JXCR01121401.1 coordinate 11,940, forward strand.
TTTCTACATGGACTATATAGTATACATTTTTTAGGCGTCAGCCTATGTTCAATCTGTAACATCTATATGGGAGCAGATTAATTGAAATTTCTCTCAAAATGTGCCTTTTTTGTCAGTTGACTTTTTGTGCGATAGATGAAAGCCACGAACCATGTGTTGGCTTAGAATTTCAATGAACAAAGAATGAAACAACAAACCTTTAACAAAAATAAAATTCAAAGAAAAATAATCACAAATAAGTAAAAAACAAAACAAATTTCTTTTGAAAATCAACCAACTAAAATTAAAATTTTAAAGCCATTTTGGAAAATTAAAAGTGATAAAAACAAAAAGAAAATAAAATGAATGTGTTGAGTGTACTCTCTTGTTCTCGTAGTTTCTTACTCTTCGTGCGTGCAACACAACTATATTTATCTACATTAACTCTCTTCACATCACCGCAGAATTTCACATTATGCACAGAACCCCACAAAACTCTGCGAATCTTCTTCAATAAAATCAACCTTTTCACGTGACACATTTCTGCAAATTCAACATCACAAACTCTCTACACCGTTTTCATTTGACTCTTGGGGTCAGTGCCCAAATTTTGACCCCCCATACCCGAGGATCGGTGTGAGGCCCCCTTCAATGGATGTTAAGGCTTCCGATTCCTTCAAATTTCAAATTCCCGAGGATCGGTGTTGGGCCCCCTTCAAATAGGTTTTAAGGCGTCCTCTCTAAAGATCGGTGTGAGGCCCCTTTCAATGGATGTTAAGGCTCCTAATTTCTTCACATATTTTATTCACATATTCCCCACAAATTCACATGTGTGAATCTGCATATTTTCTGCATGCACACTTATTTTCTCATTACCTCTTGAGTTGGATGTGAGTCCTGGTGTTTTCCTTCTCAATGTAAAGCACATATTTTCTTATAATCGCTTGGGTTGGATGTGAGTCCTAGTGCTTTCCTTCCTAACGTGACCCACATATTTTCTTGTTACCTTTAAGTTGGATGTGAGTCCTGGTGCTTTCCTTCTCAATGTAACACACATATTTTCTTATCATCACTTGGGTTGGATGTAAGTCCTAGTGCTTTCCTTCCTAGCGTGATACACTTTTATTTTTATCACCTCTTGGGTTGGATGTGAGTCTTAGTGTTTTCCTTCCCAACGTGACGCACATATTTTCTTGTCACCTCTTAGGTTAGATGCGAGTCTAGTGCTTTCCTTCCTAACATGACGCACATATTTTCTTGTTACCTATTGAGTTGGATATGAGTCCTAGTGCTTTTCTTCTCAATTTAGCACATATTTTTCCTCGTCACCGCTCGGTTTGGATGTGAGTCCTAGTGATTCCCTTCCTAACATGACACGCACATATTTTCTTGTTTCCTATTGAGTGGGATATGAGTCCTAGTGCTTTCCTTCTCAATGTAGCACATATATTCTCTTGTCACCTCTTCGGTTGGATGTGAGTCCTAGTGATTTTCTTCCTAACTTGACGTACATATTTTCTTGTTATCCCTTGAGTTGGATGTGAGTCCCAGTGCTTCCCTCCTCAATGTAGTAAAAATTTTCTTCGTCATCGCTTGGGTTGGATGTGAGTCCTAGCGTTTTCCTTCCTAATGTGACATATATATTCTCCCTGTCATATGTTAGTTAAAATATAACTCCCCAGTGTTAACTCAAACTAGTACAGTCCTTTCTTTTAGGAGACATCCTTAATGATCGTTGTCTTCTACACTGTTGTTACCCTTTGCAGCCGGATGTGAACCTCTATGTTTTTCATCTTGATTCGGTCCTCCCACACAATCCTATTCTCATCTTTTGAAATAAGTTTCAAGACCACCTTAAATGGATTATGACATATGATTCTTATTTCGGGATTGATACCCAAATTTCAATTTTCACCTCAAAGTCAACACTTATATACTGACTCCTATCCATTATAAATACCTGAAATTTCATAACTCAAAATTCACTCTCCGGTCTCCAGCGAGAGTTCCAACTCCTTGATTTCAATCAGACAATCCCCTGCTAATTCCCTAGCAGAAACAAATCACACGCACAACTCTACACATACTTCCGGGTCTGTTGATCTCGTTGGTCAACGCCAATACACGCGGTGTGCTTGCCCAACACACCACACCTATTGGAGGTCCATTTGTTGACCTCACTTTTGGTTGAGGTTTAGTTTTTCCTCTTTAGTTACCTAAGGTCTAGCCATAGGACTTTTCTATTGACTATTCTTAGAAAACCAGACAAGGAACCCTCACCAATAGAAATTCTGAAACTCTTCTCTACTCAACTTGAAGTTCCACATATTGGTCCTAACCTCTAGCACTTAGTAGGTGGGGTCACTATGGGAGAACTCAAGATGAGTCACCCATAGGACTGTTGGAGTGTTGGTCTAGGGCTAAGGCACTCACTTGAAATTACTTGCACTCATAATCACTCACTACCCTAAACCCATAATTTCCTGACTTTGGTCCCTTGATAATTTTGGGAGACTCCTGTAGGTGGTCCCCTAAACCCACTAACCCTAGGCTAGGGTTTGGCTAAGACCACTACATAGAGGACCCAAAATGAGGTTTTCTATTGGTCCATGGCTTATTGATGGTGGTTGGTACCTCAACTCTACGAAGACACCCAACCTACCCTTTTGCCCCTAAATTCCCCCAAATTACCTAGATACCTTTGGAACCCCAAACTTGGCAAAAATTTCCAAATCTAGCCAAAATACTCAACTTGACTCAAAAATCATTTCAAACACCTTGAAAACACTCAAACTAGCCAAAATCACCAAAATTGGCCAAATTACCAAAATACCTCTACTTACCCCAAAATTCCAAAAAATTCTAAAAAATCTCAAAAATTCTCAAAACCTCCCACATATTCTCAATTTTATTTTTCTCAACTAACATATGACCCAATTTGGCCAATTTGACCATCTTTGATCAAAACCCCAATTTTGGCCCCATGACTTGGTTCCATGAAATTGAACTCATGGCCTATTCCATTTGCCACAATTTGTGTTGAAAAACCTTCATAACATCCTCATATATCAAACTTAACCTTCAATTGGCCTTGGTGAAACCTCAAATTCATTTGATTTCAACCTAAGTCAAAAAACCCCAATTTTTGCCCCATGACTTGGTTCCACCAAATTGAGCCCATGGCCTACTCCATTTGCCAAAATTTGTGTTGAAAAACTTTCATAACATCCCTATATATCAAACTTAACATTCAATTTGCCTTGGTTAAACTTCAAATTCATTTGATTTCAATCTAAGTCCAAAAGCCCCAAATTTGCCCCAAATTGGCCATGTCTCAAAATCTCACCAAATTGATGGCCTTAGCCCCAAAATTTCCACTCTATCCCTTCATGAAATGTATTCACAACACCTCCCTTATCATTTGAACCCTTCAATTTGGACTTATCTCAATGATAGCCCAACCTAGACCCATATCTAACCCAACATGCCCAAATTGGCCAAATTCCAAAAATCCCTCAAATTGACCTAACAATTGAACTCAAAATCACTTCAACCCTTCACCAAAAATCTTCATAACAATCATCTACACAATGTTAATCAATAAATTGGGTCAATTTAAAGGGTTAACCTAGCCTAAATCCAAGTTTTGATCACTTGAACTCACATTGAACCCATGCACTAAAGATGGCCTAACTACCCCAAAGTCATCAAATTAATGTCTCCACAGCCATGAATTGGACCCTAGTGACCAGCCTAAACCTCTTAAAACCACATAAACTAAGCCATGGACCAAAGGACCCCTAAATTAAGGGATTTAATGCCATATTTTTTTAAGCCTTAGATATTTTTGCCAAAATAAAGCCTAAATTCATTAAATTGTTGTGACATGTTTCCCTGGGTTCCTTGAGCTCCTAGCCACCTCCCCCTGGCCGACAGGCCAGCCTAGTGGCCAAAAAATGGCCTAACCGAGAGCCACCCTCATGAGATTAAACCCAATTTAAACCTATAGGCCACATCATCCAAATTGAAGCTTAGAGTCTCTCTGCCCTCCACTTAGGCAGCACATTTCACCCCCCAATTGGCCGTAACAGCAAGCCTAAGGCCATTTTTATAAAATGATCCCCTCCACGGCCATGGAGGGAGAGCTGAAATTCCTCTAAGAGACTTCCCCAAATTGATCCCAAAGCCTATTTGAGACCTCCTTAGTGCAACCCAACCACCACATTGCCCTGAATCCCCTTGTCGGAGCCCAATTTTTGAGCTGAAAACCTTGCTGGAGACAAGACAAAACTCTCCACATCTATAAACTCCACCAAACTCAAATTAAACTCACCCACACCTTCACAACAGTGAAAGGAGCTAAAGCCCCATCAAATTCCCCTCTCACAGAGCCTCTATCATAGCTCTAGACCAACACCCAAATCCTGTCGTGATCGAAATCATATCTAGGCCTCACACCAAGACCAGAGACTCAATCCTTAGCCTCTTTGGATCCCAAAAAACGTGCCGAGACTCTCTGATCAAAGCTTCACTTCCTAGAGCAAAGGTATAAAACTTCTCTCCCTCATGAGCCTATTTGGATTTTCCATTTGATTAGGCTTAATTTAATTGAATGATTACCATATTAATATGTTCGTCTCACTTAGACGAGTCTATAGGATTAAACCAGAAGTGATTTGGTTGAGTCTAGGCTGAGATCTTAAGGTTTTAGTGTGGATGGTCATGGGATCACTCTATTGGGAACGATGACGGGAAGCCGTTTGATCGAGCGTGTATCGAATGGATGGAGGAGATCAAGTCGGACAGCGCTCCCATACATGAACTGCGGGCCGAGTCAGCGCTGAGGTGGACGGCGGCGTCAAATGAGAACGTGTCGCGTGGAGCTTTGGAGCTGCCTAGGATCTACATGGTGCCGCGCTGTTTAAATAGACAAATAGGGATTTTTCCTATTTACTTAAATACTCTTAACTTCAAAAATTCATATCTTGGTGTAGAAAAATCATAAAAATAAAACAAAAATACCCTCTTTCTCAGTGAACAAAGGAGAACAATGTGGAAGTAATTTTAAGTCCATGTGGTGCATATTTTATTTTTAATTAATTAATTAATAATTTCAATCTTTCGATTCTCCATGCATATAGGCATTTCATTATAGCTTGGAATTTTGGCATGTTGTTGCCTCTATCTTAGGGAACATCCCCTGATTTTTCCAAAGTCAGAGGAGGTCCCTAGACAGAGAATCATATTTTTAAGTTTATGTGCATTATTTGCTTAAAATAATCATGAAAATTAGCATGTTGCTTAAAAAAATTTAGAATATTTTGGAAGGTTTACTATGATCAGGGAACCTTTGAGAAAATTTCTCATGAGTCAAGTCATTTAAAATGTACCTAATCTTAACAAACCCTAAATCACTAAGATAATTAATTTTGAAAAATACAAACAACAAAATGACTTGATTTTAAGTCTCAACTATTTTTTAGGATTCACAGAACTCACCATAAAAATTTCAAAGCATTTTAAGTTCATTTGATAACTTAAATTAATTTTTCAAGTTAATTAACATTTTTGGCACTAAAATAATTTTTAATAATTAAAATATAACTTGAAAAATTATAAAACTTGGTTTTTTAAGTTTTTTGTGATCAGGGGTGTTTTATAAAAATAAAATGATTTTTAAAATAAAAATATTATTTTTAGCCTATTTTAAATATTTAAATAATTAAAAATCCCTAAAAATAAAAAAAATAATAAAACTCATGGGAATGTTCTAAATTGCTTTCTAACCACTTAAGAGCAATTATAATATTTTTCCTGATTTTCTAAGTAAAGATACTGAATTTTAAAGCTTAAAAATAATTTTTAAAGGCTAAAACTGAGTTTTCACTAAAAATAATTCCAATAAATCAAATAAAATTCAAAAAAATATAAAATCTTCTCTTCTGAGTTCTCTAACCTTAGAAGGATTTTTCAAAAATATGAAACTTAATTTTATCTATTTAAAATATTTTATAATTAATAAATACACGAGAAGTTAAAATAATTCTTAAAATTCAAATAAAATTCAAAAAATCATGAACTTTGGTCCAAAGGCTTCTCTAGTCTAGGTTTAGCTCCAGTAAAAATTTCAAGGGCTTAAGAATTACTTTAGTCAGGTTAGGAATTTTCTTCGGAAAATCCTATTTTTGCATGAAAATAATTATGTAAATTAAATTAAATCTTGAAAAATCACATTTTCTCCTCTTATGTCTTAATTGACCAATCAATGAGGTAGGACAAAAATTTTAAAGTCATTTGAATTGAATTTGACAAATTATGAAGTGTTAGTGCCTTAAGGGCAAATATGTAATTTTGAAAATTTAGCCTTACTTAACATTTAGGCTTAATTCAAGGAGGGAAATGGGCAACCTCTAATCTTAATTTGGAGGTTTGAAACACAAGTGGTTAATTAGTAGAAACCAACCTCACTTTTCTGATTGAAAAGATAAGTTAATAAATTTCTAAATTATTAAAATTTGGAAGTTTATTAAAATAAAATGAACCTAGGACTTAGAAGTATGACTTTTGAAGTCAATAATTAATCAATTTAATACCCCTATTCTGATTATCAAATAAAATTCAAATCCTGAATCATGACCACCTAAAGCTTACCCTTTTCAAAACTAACTAAGACACTTACCTAGGACTTAAGGGCTTAGAAGTGACTTAGGTTAAATCAAGTTTCATTTAAATGAGGATTAGAAAAACGAACTCAATTAAAATTTGAACATCTTTCAAACACTACAAGCCCAATTAGGACCAAAATTTTGCTAAGTGTCCCAAGAACACTAACTTGCCTCTTTAAGAGTCTTCACCCACATAATTTTCAAAATTAAATTACAGATGATAATTACATTACCCTTAGGGATAATTGAGACATCAATGTTCATTGAGAATTAGGGTATTTTATAGGATGAATTATTAAGCAACATAATAAGTTTAAAAGAACTCGGGATTTTCCACCAGGCAGCGAGAGAGTAGCACGTACCTGCTTATTTCTCTAGATTTGTTGGATACCTCAGAGATCTACTAAAGGAAACATCATCCTTACTTAAACTCCTAAGGACCCACCAAGATATGACCTAAGGTTAGATAGGTTGTCAAAATTTTACTTCCCTGTCTCATATAAATTTCCTTAACATGCCTTTTGAGTTTCAGGTGGTGGAACGAGAAGACTCGCCAGGTATGCTTTTACAATTTTTAACGTTGTCTTTCTTGTACTTTCATAATGTGCTTTTATACTTGCAAATTTGCATGCTAAACAATGATGTCACCCTGCATGAAAACTAAAACTATCAGGATAGCCAAAAAACCAAAAGCAGAACTAAAACTAAAACTAAAATCAACCAAGATAAAATTCACCGCCACAACATTCAAAATATAAAACAACTCAAGCAAAACAAAAATTAAAATCAATCAAGATAAAATTCACCGCCACAACATTCAAAATATAAAACAACTCAAAATTTTAATACAAACCCACAAAAAATAACAGCTACAACTAAATTAAGATGTCTCTATTGGATGATCGGGAATCCCTTGGAGAAGGTAAAGCAATATGTAACTAAATTAAGATGTCTCTATTGGATGATCGGGAATTCCGCGGAGGAGGTAACCTGCGTTTGCTAACGAGGCTTCCCACGGTTTAAATGAAATTATGGAACTCATTAAATTGAGTTTAGTAAATTCATTTGAGCTAAGTGAATCCAATAGAAAATAGTGGTGCCGGAATGAGGGAACCGTAGGATCCTAACCGGTGTCGCTCTAATCAACTTTAATATGCCCCCACAAAATTTAAAAAACTTCAACCATAGGGCCACCTGATTTAACATTACAAACTTAACACACTAGGAAACTCAAACTCATCATGGTAAGGAGCTTGGAACTAGCACGGTGGGCAGCACGACCATCTTCAACAGCAGAACCCGTCTTCCCTAGCTACACCAATTTTCCTTCCTTAGACTTAAACAACAAAGACATAGGACTTGGAGGTTGCTTGCTTATGCAACTTAAATCCTCATCTTATCTTTAGGCCTTCGTATAGCCCTGCTATACAATATAAGCCCTAACTAGTCTTAGGATTCTGAGGTAGTCGTTTATCACGACCTAAATCCTCACATTTTCCATGCTATTTGTGTGATCGTTTTACACGAATGTAAGCCCTAACTAATAAAATAGACAGGATAAAACACCTAAATATTTTTCCTCAAAATTGAAGCCAAACATTAGGATAGCTTGGGAAGTCACCGAGGTTCCCCTCTGGATCCATGACATCCCCTAGTTCTTCCTCTGTTGGACTCTACAACAAAATGCTCCAAATTTGAACCAATCTCCTTTCACACCTCTACATCCGATCTTATTGAAAATTCCTACCCTTTGAAACTCCTTGAAGATAATATTTCCTGATTTTTATC
>JXCR01121410.1:0-30324 GCA_002079205.1 Phalaenopsis hybrid cultivar
ATATGAGATCTTTTGATGCAAGGAGAAAATTGCAGAATCATGGCATCCCCATCGAAAAAGAAGTATCAAGGAAGCGGAGAGCCACGTGGGAAGCGGAGAGCCGCAAAACGCTAACGCGATTTTTCTACGCACACGACGTGGCTGACAGCGCCCAAATGCGCGGCCAGCAATACCCGGCTTGCGGCAGCCGTTCATGCAGCGTTNGAGAAATATCGGGGAAGCGGAGAGCCACGTGGGAAGCGGAGAGCCGCAAAACGCTGGCGCGATTTCTCTACGCACACGACGTTGCAGACAGCGCCCAAATGCGCGGCCAGCAATGCCCGGCTTGCGGCAGCCGTTCATGCAGCGTTCCATTACTGTCCNATATCGGGGAAGCGGAGAGCCACGTGGGGAGCGGAGAGCCGCAAAACGCTGACGCGATTTTTGTACGCACACGACGTTGCTGACAGCGCCCAAATGCGCGGCCAGCAATGCCCGGCTTGCGGCAGCCGTTCATGCAGCGTTCCATTACTGTCCGTCAAAAATATCAACACACTCGTAACAGCGTTTTCATGCTGAGATTTTTATGAATCTTGATTTTTATTTGCATAAAATCTTAATGTATCAATCATATTGAGATATATATATATATATATATATATATATATATATATATATATATATATATATATATATATATATATATATATATATATANATATATATATATATATAAAGAATATCAATCATACTGAGATATGTGTATATATATATACACAAATATCTCAATATATATATATTTGTGTATATATATACATACACATATCTCAGTATGATTGATATTCTTTATATATGTATATATATATAGAATAATAGTGAATATATTTTTAAATGTGGTTTAAGAATTTACGTGTTATATAAGTGATTATTAAAATTATAGTTATTAGATAAGAAAGCATGTACAAATGGTTAGGGGCATGTACATGCATACCTCTCAATTATTAAGCATTTACATATCTAATACCTAAAATTTTCTGTTATATTTATACCACCAAGATATTTCATATCATATTAAAAATATCACAATTTTAAGTTTAAAAAGTGAAATATACATTTTTATCATTTGATAATGTTTCATGAATGTAAATATTAAATTTTAGGTGTCAGATATATAAATACAAAGGAATTGAATAGTATGTTTGTACGTCTTCAAAATTATTATTATAATTATATATATATTTTTAAGTTACCAGTGTTGAACTCAAATTTATTTATGAAACACGCCCAGGAATAGAGCAGAGAGGGATAGGGAGGGGGAGAATGAATCAAGGGTGGAAAAAGTATTGTATTCTATTCTAATAATCGTCTCCCAATGGAAGAAGAAATAGTCCCTTTTTACATTCCTTTTTCTCGTTTTATATGGAGACATGTATTATAAAATATTCATAATTAATAATTGCATTCGGAGGATAATGTGTTATATTTTATATCTATCATCTGTGCACTTCATTTGGTCGCATTTTTCTTAGGTCCAGAGAAGTCTGATCCATGAAAACAGACTAGAGAGGGTGGTCTGGTGAGGATCAATTTATGAGGGCCGACCGGTGAAGACCCCCTCAAGCGGGCGGAATAGAGCGGCCCGAGTGACGATTAGCTGAGTTTAGCATATTTTTTGAACAATCAAGTGCCTCGAACTACAAAGGAAAATTTCTATATAAAAGATTTACATATATATCACTCAATTCTTATGTATTTAATAGATGCTAGATTTTTATAATAATTAAACTTTAGTGATATCCATGCAAATGTCATTTTCATTTTGCCCATTCATAATTTTTTCTTGAAACTTTATTTAACTCGATTAATAATCAATTATTTATAAGTGAGATCCAAATAAAAATTATACAATTTATATTAAAAACTACAATATAAAATATATGGATGAAAATGATATGGCTGGTGGTGTAACTTGCAAGAGGCAACAAGATATGGATTGAGGGCGAGTCATCCAAATCAAATGAATGGCTCACCTAAGTTGAGTATCTAATTGTCATTCCCACGTAGGTTAACGGTGGCCACGCCTTCATTACAGCTTTCAAAATCAAATTATAATAAGACATTCATTCAGTGTGATGTTGCATCTCAAAAATATCAAGCCACTATTATAGATAAAATTAAAATTAATGTTTTTCTTGAGAGATTATGCTCTCAATTTTCTATGTTACAAATAAAAATATCTTGTTGCCATTTTATCATATGTGTGTGGCGTATCTCGGCCTGTTGGTTGACATTCACAGTATAGGACATCTCAGGTCGGGGGTTCGAATCCACTCTGACACAGTTGGTCTTAAGAAGGTGGTACTCTGGTTGTTGGAAAGATTAGAGGTGGTCGGAGGGACGTATAATAGCCTCTGGCCATTCCTTTGTATATACATATATATGTTTTTCTTGCTTATAATGAATATGTAAGCTCACGGCTAAAACTCGGCTTGGCACGTTCACACCTCCAATAAACAAGTTATGGATTATAGTGGTGCTGTCAATGCCAAATGGGTGGCTAGCAATGCCGAGCTTATAATTGTCACTCAATAGAATGTTGAGGTAAGGGGGGTCACACAATTTCACTAGACTCCAAATGTAATTAATAATTATTTTAACAAATTGTTGAGTTTGATGTTGTATATCAAAAATATCAAGACACAATTAAACAAAAGACAAAAATAGATTTGGAGATTTTTTTTCTTATGTGGCTATGGTTTAATAAGATGTTTATGGTTCTCATCTAGATTTTTCTAGGCCACGTCCGTTTAGTCCCCCATTTGATTAATAATCAATTATTTCATTATACGTGATAGTTATAATGGGTGGTATAAAATCATTAGAAAAATAATTACAAAATTATTTTTTTATTATAAATAACCTTTATATAGAATGGAACAATATGGTTTAATTTTTTGGTTACATATTTGTTACACAATTTTTATGTATTTATAAATCTTAGCGTAAATTTTGACATGTAGTTTGTTAAATACTTTTGAGAAGTAGGTTGTCATATTGTTCGTGAGTGTATATAACCCAGTAAAAGACTTTGTATTGTAGAGAGAATGACAGGGAGAGAGAGATCGAGATGGATGAGTGTTTTGAGAGAACATTGGGGAAAAAAATAAATTTCGATCTCCTTCAAGTCGTCGAAAGGCGGTTCCTTGGAGGTTCCCTGAGTTACAAGAGTTCAGGGAGAGAGAAAAGAGGAAAAACGAGATTGAAAGCTATCTACTAAAAAGATAAAAAAGGAGACCCCCTCTATCCTCCCCCCTTTTACTTAAGGGAGAAACTTAATAAACTAATCAAAGTAGTACACCTTACACCATACATTACCATTCTCCAATGTTTTGATGGAAAGACTGTGATATGGATTTCAAGTATTGTCAAAATATTGACCATCTGTGGTACCTGCTTGAGTGAAAGGATTGGGTCCCACGTGTCTGGGGTCATCTTTAATAAGGGAGTGACAGATGTCTTTATTGGTCATGATGGCTTCTTATTAATTATGATGGTTTTCTTTGACTATCCTTACACAAGTGGGCTAGAATGTCCTTTGGAGAAAATGAGAACAACCAAATTGGCAAGTTGGTTTGATTCGACCATTTCGATGCGTAGTCTCGATCCAACCACTTTAATATGTAGGCTCGATTCGACCACTTCGACAAGTGAGCTCGAGTCAACCACTTTGACAGGTGGGCTCAACCATTTTGATAGATGGGCTTGATTCAACCACTTGAACAAGTGAGCTTGATCTATACACTTCTGTAGGTGAGCTTGATTCAATAAAAGAAAATTAATGAAAATTTATGTCTATTCGTAATTTGTGTATAGATTCAATTCCTCGATTCTGTCATCTCTTTGATCAGGTTTCCACGGGAAGAATAAGAGAATGAAAATCATTTTTCTTTTTTGAGACCTTTGAGGCGGGCATGAGGCTTACATTGGCAATGAACCCTTTTATCCTTGGGGGCTTATTAGCTTGTCTTGTAAATAATTGGATTTATTTGTCAAGAATAACATTCCAGGACTGTCCCTCGCATGGGGGCATTCTATGTTTCTTTTATAGTGAGTAGCCTTAGGATTTATGTTGATGATTTGAATCCACTCTTTCCTTGGGTGACTTAGCTCTCTCACGAAAAGGGTCCATTTTGACTTACCAATCCTGCCTATTAAGGTCCGTTAGAGGTCCTCTTTCTATTCACTTTGGTAACTATGCTTCGAGGAAGTTGGTTCAGGTTGAAGGGGCGAGTTCAGTCATATTCTGTATCAAAATGTTTTTGTTTTAACATTATTTTAACTATTTCAAAAAAGGCACAAAAGTTAATTTAACTGTAATAAAGGTTATTAACTAAAAAATTTATTCAAACTTGATTAACCGTACTCCCTCTGGGGATTTTATAGAGTCGCATGAGAATGAAAGAGATCCATCTATATTTCATCAATTTTTTTTTTTTTTTTTGCCTTTGACGGAGAACAAAGTTCTTCTGAAAGAGATGAGGGCTCTGTTCATCCATGTGAAAGGCATCTATGAATGAGTTTTTGAACCAGAAATGTAACTTTCAAACTTGAAACTGTGGTGTTGACGAAAGATCATAGTGATATAATTCAATGAAAACTTCCTCAAAAATTGAAAGATCTCAATAATTTTATCTTTCCATGTACTATAGGAGACCAGTTTAGGGGAAAAATTTTATGTGACTTGGGATCTAACATAAATATAATATATTTTTTAGTGTTTAAAATACCAGGACTAGAAGTGCTTCAACCTACTACGATAACTATTCAATAAGCTGCCCGTTCTTTAACTTTTTCAAGGAAGGTTATAAAAAATATCCTAGTGAAAGGGAGGTTATAGAAAATTTCCTGGTGAAAGAAGAAAAAAATTTCTTCCCTATTGATTTCATTGTATTAGATATGAAAAAGGATGTTGAAATCCCTACTAGTTGTGATAGACCTTTTCTTGAAACTTGTATGACTAATATTGACTTACAAATAGGGGAGTTAACTAGTAGAGTGCAAAATGAGAAAACGACTTTCAGATTCTTGATCTTATACCACCCCTACTTATATCCCAGATCAATGCCTGAGATTGGAAGTAGAATGATTACATGAGATTTTAAACGAGAAATTAGAAAAGAAAGATTTAATATTTTAAAAAGAAAAGATTTAGCATCATAATAGAATTCAATAGGAGAATCTCCAAGTAAATGAAAACATTAGGCTAGAGATAGAATATTATCAAACTAGATATTTGTTGGAGAGAAACACAAAACTTTATTTGACACTGTATAACTGATGACGTAACACCAAGTGCTACATGGGAGGTAGCCTAAGTGTTATTTTGTTGTGAGATTGTATATTTTATTTATTGTATGTATGAATGTTTGTGATTGAGTCAAATTGAAGACATTAAACTAAGTGTTTATTGTGAGACAACAAAAAATAGTATCTTTGATTTTTGGTGTGCCTGTGCCTATTTTGCTTGTCAAAATCCCTAGAATCGCTAACCTCTCACATAACTTAGGAGCTCAATGTTATAATTTGACTCGCTTATGCTTTAGAAATTGAACATGCACTTATATGATTTTGTTTAGTTTTATGTTTATATTGTTTTGCCTTTGTGTTTTACTTGCATGTTAGTTAAAATTTTATATTACTTTTTCTTGTATGCCCTAGATAGGCGAGTCACATGTGTTATGTGCTCTTGTTTCTAGTGTATTCCTTTTGATATATTTTCATGTTTTACATTATTGTGTTCATCTCCTTGTTTTGTGGTCTTTGCATGTATGATTTCAAAAATAAATTTGGGTGGAGGTAGGGGAGGAGTGCTTATGTTAATATTGCCCCATAAATAAAGTAGAAATTTGACTTTTGAATTTGTTGATTATGGGTAATAGTAGTAATTGAGGCTAAGTGTAAATTAATAGTAATATTTATAAATAAAGTGACATGTGTTTCTAATGGATTTGGAAAATATTAATAATTCACTCATAATTGATCCTTAATGACAATGATTACCTATCTTATTAACCATTCCTAAACACTTACTGAAATATTGACTATATATAAAATTAATATTTCAATAGTACAAATTCAATCACTATTTAATTTTAATGATTTAATGCATAGTTTCAATCTCTTGAATTACAAATTTGTGAGTTAAGTTAGGCTAGATTTGAAAATTTAACTTAAAAAAGAGGTTTGCCATTCAATTTTATTTTAAAAACTTAACCAGGCATAACAATCCCCAACAAAAGGAAAATAATAGGAAATAAAAAATAAAAAGAATAAAAGAAATGTTAAAATAGAAAATTGTAGAAAAGATTCATAATTGAAAGAGAAAAATTCTCATGAAGCTTAGGGAAGAAGCTTGAGGTGAAGTATGACACGCACCAAGTGCTGTGATGCATGAGTTGCTCACATAAATATACACGGCGTATCAATAGTACTGGAGTTGAGTCCAGTTGTCGATCCCACATGGAACGAGGAAAACTCAATGAAGGAAAAATCTTAGCTACTATTTTCAGCTTAAGCCTAAAATTTTGGTTTAATTAAAGTCCAACACAAGAATCTTAAGCTATCAACAATGAAATGAAAAGTTACTCAAGCACGAAAGAAGATTTTCCCTTGGAAAGGTTCAATAAGAAAGTGTGTATAAACTTCACAAAATAAACACATGACATACAAGTGCAATTCTCCTCCTCACCCTCTTCCGATGGAATATGAAGGTAGTGTTATTTTGACCACCAATTATTGAATTAAGGTAAAAGGGCACTTTTGTAGTGTAGTACCACTCACCTACCGCTCACCTACCTCCCAGCTACTACTCTCTTGCTTCTATAAATAGAGAGAGGGTGTGAGGCTTAGGAGAACAAGGGAAGAGATCTTAAGCTACCACAAAGGAGAAGAGAATAAACTAAGAGCTAGAGAGGAGAAGAGCATATTGAGGCCATGTATCAAGGTGTCGCTTGAGATGGAGGCCATAGAAGAAAGATGAGGGCTCATCTCTATGTATAAACTATGTATTCTCCATTTATTTTGCCTTAGTGAACTATTTGATTGATTCCCTCCCATGGACGTAGATCCAGTTGGATCGAACCACGTAAATGATTTGTGTTTGCTTGTGTTATTTGCCTCTCATTTCTATGCCAAGAAGTACATATCTCTCAACAGTTAGGTTAAGATGTAGATTAGTTCCCTAATTCTAATCTTTAACCCAAGCATAACATTCTCCCCAAAGTTTGCATTATCCTAAAGGATATATCCCTATTCCTTCAGGCTAATGTGATTAACTTAGTCTCGCAATTCACAAGAGATTTTAACAAATCACACGACCAAAACGAAATGTTCATGAAGCACAAAACGTTAATCTCCATCCACAATAATCACATAAAGAAACTCTCACAAGCAGCTATCCTATATCTCCATCCCAAGAAAAAAAGAGCAATTAATCACAAAGCATGCTTTAACAAACAAACCAAATCATTTGATTAAAAGAAGAATTAAAGTACAGAAGTTTTACAAAGATAAATCCAAAAGCACAAAATAAGAATTTCAGAACTACTCTTGAAAAGATTGAAGATACAAGAACACAATCTCACAAAGTCGCTCAATTCTCACTTCTCTCCACTTGATTGAACTTCTCTTGACTTTTCCCTCTGGTTCCCGACTCTCTAATGCCAAAAATTGAAGTTACCTTCAGTCTCTTTTGATTAAAATAAGTCTCACCCACCAAAAGTCACATCTGCCCGTCATAACTTCTAAAAAACTCCTTCTGGCGCCTAGACACCACTCTATTAAGTCTTTATACGTCAAAACTGGCACCTATGGAGTAGCACGACCTTTTTGTTCTCTCGAAAATTTGCTCCATTTGGGAAGGGATNCAAATTTATATATGCATCATGTTATCGGTATACAGACTCTTTCTCGAATACCCAAGGAAGAGTTTTCGTGCTCCACGAAATCTCTTGAATCTCATTCCGCTCTATGCAATTACTGCCTTAAAAATTAGATTCACTTGAACTTTTCTCTTTATATGCTGATAAATTATATTAAGTCTTGAAAATTTATTCTTCCATTAATAATTTTCTAGTTGGCAACAATACGAATAAGTAGGTATGTTTCGTATGTATGTACATGCCGCTTTATTTTAATGTGTCACGCGTGCCATATTCTGCTCTGTTGCGGCAGTGTAGCGGAAGCCGCGGCTGGCGTTCAGGACACGCGCTCAGTCCAACCTACCTGGGCTGCTACTGACCATCCGATCTACATCCCATTTCCTTTCCACGGACTTAACGGCTCATATTTTTCACAACTACCAATCTGACCAAATTCGGGTTCAAACCGTCCGCCTTCGGTCCAACCGAACCAAAACCGTGTTTATTTTATTTTATTTAAAAAAAAAAAAAAAAAAAAAAAAAAAAAAAAAACTTAAACAGCCGGTTAGTGTNTCCCACTTAGATGATCGATGAGACAACTATGGGTATAGTATTTAATGTAAGTTTTATTGCATGTTAAATTTTTTATTTTAGAGGTTTATGGTCAGATATTTAACTTTATGGATTCTTTTGGATGACCTATATGTTGCTATTGGTTCTTAACACTTATGAAAGTCCAATGAAGTCAACTAAGTTTCTCTCATTTTTTAGACATTCTGAGGTTTTATGGATGACCTTTTTTGGGGATATGTATATGTGGCACATACAGATCAGAATTACGTGATTTAAATGCAAAAAATACCTATATTTTCTCAAGGTCTATTTTCTTCTTGTAATAACAGAATCGTTAGTTTATATTTTGTTCTATGAGACCTCATAGTTTCATAAAACTTGAATTAAGTATTTAAACTATTCTTTATTCTTTATTACTAACATTGCATCTAAGGGTTTACGCTTTGTGGTTTTAAACCTCTAGAAAAGATAAGCTTGAGGGCTTTAGATACCTTCAAAACATTGTATTGCTACTGTGGACTACAATGTTCCCAGCTTACTTAGCGATAACTGCATAGCTATGAAAGACAATTTTATAGGTGTCCAAGGAAAAGATCAAAGAACCTTGATTTCTCTATGTGAGTGGATTGGTTTGAGGATTCCAGTGTCGATGATGATCAAACATGAAGAGTTTCATTAAAAGACAAATTATCTCATGACATTAACCAACTATACTTTAAAAACAATATTACCATATTATTTATTGTTCTTTTAAAGTATTTTTTTTTATTTTGCTTGTCTTACTCCCCACTGTTTTGTGAAGTGTATGTTTTTATTTTATAATATTCAAACTGTATAATTATTTTCAAGTATGAAATGTGTTAGTTGGATCATTTATGTTAAAAACAACACTATACTACATGGGCAGAAAAATTGTTTGTTCATAAACTACAACACAGTTGTTGCAAAACTATAAAAAACAACCAGACAACCAATTTCTCTACAGTAGTTTCTACGTAACAGCTTCCTGACACAGTTACTGCATAACAATTTTTTTAATAAACTGCAGCCGACACAAACAGACCCTCAATTTGTGTTAAATTTTTCTTTTAATGGGTGAGGATGATAAACTTTTTTTGATATATGGGGTTGATATATTTTTTTTCATAGTATAATAAAAAAATATAAACTGTAATTTCTTAAAAAGATGATTGTAAAGTTCTGGCGAAGAAAATAACATCTTAGAAAGCTATGATAAGAATTATAATTATATATAAGAAATATATATATATATTCCAAAAATAACAACTTCCTTACAATCACTGTATTTTAACATGTTAAGTTGAAAAAAAATAGCTTCTCATCACAAAAAATTGTAGTAAAACAACAAGAAAGTATTTCCTCAAATGTAACTGTAATATCGGTCTGAAACATAAAATAAGCAGAAAATTATCCCAAACAGGCGCTAAGTATTTTGGACTCAATCATTCGTTTTCCATAGTTTATTTCCCACAAAACTACTATAGAAGTAGCCTTATGTGAACCTTATATTTTAGATTTGGCATTATCATCATGGCAATATGTGGCGTGAAGAAGAAATATACTTTTTTTTTTTTTGTATTTACAAGAGAAAGTTCATATACAAATAACAAAAATAAAACATAAAAATGATATTTTTATTAACTAAATAAAGTTATAATCTTAGCTCAACTATGGGATTGAACAAAAAATTTATTTATATTCTAAATATGATTGCATGAAAAAAATATATTGTAATTAGTATTAAATCAAGACAAACAAATTACCCATGTATTATACTTCTTTATTATAAACATTAAATGAATTTTACATCACGTGTATATCAAATGAAGCACAAAGAGAAGATATTTCCAGCTTATTAAATAATTATTTAAAAATACAAATGAAGACAATGATACCCATAATAATGAATGATATGTTCATGTCTTAATAGTTGATAGTTACTTCATATTAAATGATGTAAGACTCTGTCTTTGATTTGAGATTTTTGATGCATTTGCTTCGCCTGTGGTTATATGAAATCTCAATTCAAAAGTTGTTGTGAAAAATCTGTTGTTTAAAGGCTGGTGTTTCATAAGTAGTTAGTCTGTTTGAAAAATTCAGTTTTGAAAGTGTTGTAGTTGTAAGTAAGGCGGCGAGTGCGGTGGGAGGTGCTTCCACAAATTTATGAATTCTCGCGGCACGATGAATGCAGCGTTATGTGCAGCCAAAAACCTAGAACACAGTTCTGACTCAAAACGCGGTCAGATAAGCCAAAACTCTCGACGAGGAATACGAAATAGGAGAGTGTCGCACTTGCTGTCGATCAGAGGAGGAGGCGAGGAGGGGCTTCTCTGGCAACTCGGGCTGATTCGTTTGTTCCATAGTTCTTCTCTAGTTATTATAACCATCCAATCCTCTTTAAATGATTATAAAGGCTACTAGATTATGATTATGATTGATTCACCCTTCTTTTTTTTTTCAAAATTTAAACCAACTAATTAGAAAATCTCAGCCCTTCAACATAGATTTAATGGTTGAGATTTAAAAATTTTGCTTTTCAATAAAAATTGAAATTATCCAAATCCTAAATTGATGATTTGAAGTGATCTAATTAAGGTAAATGAAAACTAAATGTGAATCAAATAGAGATACGTCTATGTCCAGCACTACCGCAACAGAGGNGTTCATGTCTTAATAGTTGATAGTTACTTCATATTAAATGATGATGTAAGACTCTGTATTTGATTTGAGATTTTTGATGCATTTGCTTCGCCTGTGGTTATATGAAATCTCAATTCAAAAGTTGTTATGAAAAATCTGTTATTTAAAGGCTGGTGTTCATAAGTAGTTAGTCTGTTTGAAAAATTTAGTTTTGAAAGTGTTGTAGTTGTAAGTAAGTCGGCGAGCGCGGTGGGAGGTGCTTCCACAAATTTATGAATTCTCGCGGCACGATGAATGCGGCGTTATGTGCAGCCAAAAACCTAGAACACAGTTCTGACTCAAGACGCGGTCAGATAAGCCAAAACTCTCGACGAGGAATACGAAATAGGAGAGTGTTGCACTTGTTGTCGATCAAAGGAGGAGGCGAGGAGGGGCTTCTCTGGCAACTCGGGCTGATTCGTTTATTCCAGAGTTCTTTATAGTCAAGGGGCTTTAGGAGAGAGTCATAGTTATAATCTTTATAGTAATCTTACATTAGAAGTCCTATATTTATAGTGAAGTAAATTAAGGTAAATGAAAACTAAATGTGAATCAAATAGAGATACGTCTATGTCCAGCACTACCGCAACAGAGGGGCAGAGAAAGTGGAGCAACCATATAGAAACGGTTGGCTGAACCAATAGCTTGGGTCTGAAGAAAAGAAACTCGTTCTTTGGAAGAGCTTCAGTGAGTATATCGACTGTTTCTTTCCTTTTATTTGTTTATCTATTTGTTGTAGTATATCCATCTTTTTTATTTCTTTACTTGGGGGTTTTAAAAATAACTGAGAAAACAAATCCGTAGTGGATTTTCTCGTCATTGGATCACTTGCCCAATCAGCATCGACATAAGTATGAAATTGAAGGTCTCCCAGGAGCAAGTGTAGGCCAAAGTGTTGCGTACCTTTGAGATATCTGATGAGGCGAGTCCACAGTTGGAATTGGTGATCTGTCTGTTTGTGCATATGTTGGCATAATTGATTGACGACGAATACAATCTCTAGCCTTATGATAGTAGGATATTGAAGAGTGTTGTGAGATATATATACCAATTGATGTGGTATATATATAAATCAAACAGGAGAGCGATCTTTGACGAAGCGAAAAAATAGAACAAGAAAATTCACACCAGAAAACAGTAACACAGCGGAACACACAGATTTATGTGGTTCGGCAAATTGTCTACGTCCACGGAGTTGCTGACAATTTTACTAATTGAGGAATTTACACCAGTTGATCGTCTTGACTTACAAGAGTAATCTCTCACTTCGTTGCTTTTTCTTCTTCTCTCTGCGTTCTTCTCTCTTTACACCGAGATACACCGAAAAAACTCTACACCGAGATATATCGAGGAAGACAAACTTACAAGAGAAATAAACTCAATTTCTTTTCTGCCACAAGCCACCAAGAAGAAGTCAATGAAGAATAATCTTTTTTATTCTTCCTTCTTCTTCCTTCACCGCAAAGAACTACTTCTTGCACTTTCATTCCTCTATCCCGATGAAATCAAAGAAGAACACAAAAAAATTGTGACTTAATATGAAGGAGAACCTTTTCTCTTGATTTTCTTCCTTTTCTGTTTGCAACTTAAAAAAGGCGAGGGGCAGCGTCATTTCTCAATCC
This sequence comes from Phalaenopsis hybrid cultivar, assembly GCA_002079205.1. NCBI lineage: Eukaryota > Viridiplantae > Streptophyta > Magnoliopsida > Asparagales > Orchidaceae > Phalaenopsis > Phalaenopsis hybrid cultivar. Next base: position 12,794 of record JXCR01121410.1, read on the forward strand.
TGGAGGCGGGAGCAGCGGTTTTCGTGAAACAGTGAAGAATCGCGACTTTTCGCGATCTCAGTGAGAGGCGGGAGCGGTTCCTATCAGGCTCCACACTAACAAATCTCTTACTTGGAGACCGATACACTGGCTCTAACATCTTCTTCCTCAAATTGATATCCTCCACTGGCGGCGTCTCCCTTTTCTTCAATTATGAATCCTCCACCTCTGCAACTTCAAGCCTCTATTTTCACTCCAGAAGATCAACTGAAGTTGTGCACAACTTCATTTTCCCAAGAGTAATACCCTCAGTCAACGTATCAGTAGGGTCCAAATAGTCTTGCACCACGAAACTATTTCTTGGATTACTCTTGTCTCTGCTTACAACTCCCACTGCATGGACAATATCATGTCTCTGCTGAAAGCCTTTTTCAATAAGTCTAGTCTTGTATCTCTTACTACAATCATGCTCGGTCTTCACCTGGTACACCCACTTGTTTTGCAATGCCTTCTTTCCTTGTGAAAGTTTTTCTTGCTCACACTTGTTTGAACTTACATCTTGTAAGATTTTTTCATAGTCCTGTGGTTCTCTACCATCTGTAGGTGGAACAATAGGAATGGGTGCCCCGGACCCACTCTCCTCTTCACTTTCATCATCAACAGAACTATGAACTGTCAACAATAATGCATCATGTACTTCTTCAGATACCACATTTGTGCTATCATTATCTATATTCTTGAGATTTTTGCAGTTCCTCTTTATGTGGTCAGTCTTGCCACAATTTCAGCAGATTGTCTGCCGACCAGACTTTGATTTTGATCTCCCTCTATTTGAATTTATGTCATGTCATCTCTCTATGAAATCAACATTCAGTACCAAACTCAAATCTTAGATCTCGCCAAAATCTTTCCTGCGCACCTTTTCAGCCAAAATCAAATCACAAATATCATCACATTTTAGTTTAGATTTACCTACATAATTACTAAGTGATATCCTTATGACTTCCCAGCTATTTGGCAATGATGCCAACAATATTAGTGCGTGTATCTCATCATCAAAATCAATTTCAGCAGACATCAATTGACTTGTGATAGTATTGAAATCATTCAGGTGTTGAGCTGAATAACTTCTTCATCAAGTACACATTGTTATTTGTCGATAATTTTTCATACATACATGATAAGGCTGCCATGAGATCTACCGTCATCCTTTCCTTGACGACGTTGTGCACAACGGACCAAGATAGGGTCAAACGAATAACCCCCAAAACTTGTCGATTCAACAAATTTCATTCAACTTCACCCATCTTTTTAGGTCTTTTCCCCAATAACGGAAGATGAAGTTTCTTCCCATTGAGGTAGTCCTCTGTCTGCATCCTCCAATAACCAAAATCTGTGTCATCAAATTTCTCGATCATGAAACCTTCACTTCATCTGCAGTCATCATTCTTTCTCAGATCCAAACAAAGCTCTGATACCAGTTGTTGTGAGATATATATAACAGTTGATGTAGTATATATATAAATAAATCAGAAGAACGATCTTTAAAGAAGCGAAAAAATAGAACGAGAAAATTCACACCATAAAACAGCAACACAGCGGAACACACATATTTTTTATGGTGGCAAATTGCCTACTTCTACAGAGTTGCAGAGGATTTTACTAATTGAGGAATTTACACCAGTCGATCGTCTCGAATTACAAGAGGAATCTCACTCTTTGTTGCGCTCACTTTTTTCTCTCTATTCTTCCCTCTCTACACTGAGATACACCGAAGAAACTCTATATTGAGATACATTGAAGAAGAAAAACTTACTAGAGAAATAAAATCAATTTCTCTTCTGCCACAAGCCACCAAGAAGAAGCCAAGGGAGAACAATTTTCTTCTTCTTCTTTCTTCCTTCACCTCAAGGAACTACATCTTGCACTTTCCTTCCTTTATCCTAACATTCCTCTATCTTGAGGAAATCAAAGAAGAACACAAAAAAGCGTGACTTAATCTGAAGGAGAACCTGCTCTCTTGACTTTCTTCTTCTTCTGTTCGCAACTTAAAAGAGGCGAGGGGCAGCGTCGTTTCGCTATCCTAGAGGCAGGAGCAGCGGTTTTCATGAAACAGTGAAGAACCACAACTTTTCAAGATCTCAGCGGGAGGCTGGAGCGATTCTTATTGGGCTCCACACTAATAAAGAGATCCAGTGAGCTGATGGTAAAAGGTGGGATTGTCGAAAGGCTTGCTTGGCGCTTGTGAGGTCAGTTGCTTGAGAGGTAGAGGATTAGGTTATGGGCTACATTCTTCCATACCCACAGTGAGCAAAATATGGGAGATTTATTGGGTTTGTTAGAGAAACCAAGAGGTTGGAGTTCAGTGAGCTGAGATTCTCAAGAAGCTGGTGATCAGCCCAGAGGTGTTTAAGTTGAACTTTGGAATTAAGTTCCTACACAAGTTGAGAGATGGTGTCCAGACGGTTAACTATGATTAAGTACATGGATGGTTGGCTCAACTGCAGATAAGTAGAGATGGGTCAACTTTGCTAATAGTGAATCCTGATTAGCGTAGAAGGAGAGTAGAAGAAACCACTGTCTCGGTGCCTGTTTGAGACCGTAGAGTGCTTTCTGAAGAAGACAATCAAGGTTGGGAAGATAAGGGTCAACAAAGCCTAGAGGTTGACACATATAAGTAGTCTCAATGAGGTTCCCATGGAGGAATGCATTAAATACATCGAATTGAAGTACCTCTCAGTTGCGATTTAGGAGATCTTGGCCATTGGGCTAAATGCTTCATTGTAATTAATATTGATTCCTTGTTATATCCTCGAGCAACTAATATTGAATTCTAACGAGCAACTATGTCATCTAAGTGTAGTTTGCCTATGTATGTCCAACGAGAGTTGAGTATAGGTGTGTCAATGGGAGTCCAAACAAGTGTCCAAGTGCATTGATTTTGAAGTGCATGGAATTCCTCTGTTATAACAGTGCACCAAAGGGAAATTNATCCAACCAACCTGGGCTGCTACTGACCATCCGATCTACATCCCATTACATTTCCACGGAATCTTAACGGCTCATATTTTTCACAACCACCAATCTGACCAAATTCGGGTTCAAACGGTCCGCCTCCGGTCCAACCGAACCAAAACCGTGTTTATTTTATTTTATTTTTTAAAAAATAAAAATAAAAACTCGACCCTCACCAGAAGAAGCCCTCCCCTGCCTTCCACTCATCAGCGCTATAAATACTCCCCTCCTCCCTGCTTCTTCCTCACTCGAATCCGAGCCTTACATGTCTCACAGAGCAAGCGTTCCACATTCCTCTTCTATAGCTTTCGGCCTCCATTCTCATCTCCTGGTTTCCAGTGAGATGATCTCTGGCTCCGATTGGTAGTAGAATCTCATCGTTTCTTTAGCTCTTAGCGAAACCCCTGATTTCTACCTATTTCTCGATCCCCCTTTTTTCGAATTTGAGAAAATGGGTTACAAGGCTTTTGCAGAAGGTGNCCCGATTGGTAGTAGAATCTCATCGTTTCTTTAGCTCTTAGCGAAACCCCTAATTTCTACCTATTTCTCGATCCCCCTTTTTTCGAATTTGAGAAAATGGGTTACAAGGCTTTTGCAGAAGGTGGGATCGCATCCATTGTCGCCGGATGCTCCACCCACCCCCTAGATCTAATCAAGGTACGGATGCAGCTGCAGGGCGAGTCGGCGGCGCCGGTTCAAGCTCTCCGGCCGGCCCTCGCTTTCAATGGTTCCACGTCTGTTGCGATCCCTCACACTTCGATTATGCCGCCGCGCCGCCCCGGCCCCATTGCCGTCGGTCGGCAGATCCTTATCGCTGAAGGCCCGGCAGCTCTTTTCTCTGGAGTTTCTGCTACGGTACTCCGACAAACGCTCTACTCCACCACTCGCATGGGTCTTTACGATATCCTTAAGAACAAATGGTCCTCTCCCACTTCCACTCCCGGGGGCGCGCCGGCGTTTCCGCTTTACAAAAAGATTACTGCGGGTTTGATCGCCGGTNTACCCACCCCCTAGATCTAATCAAGGTACGGATGCAGCTGCAGGGCGAATCGGCGGCACCGGTTCAAGCTCTCCGGCCGGCCCTCGCCTTCAATGGTTCCACGTCTGTTGCGATCCCCCACACTTCGATTATGCCGCCGCGCCGCCCCGGCCCCATTGCCGTCGGTCGGCAGATCCTTATCGCTGAAGGCCCGGCAGCTCTTTTCTCCGGAGTTTCTGCTACGGTACTCCGACAAACGCTCTACTCCACCACTCGCATGGGTATCTACGATATCCTTAAGAACAAATGGTCTTCCCCCACTTCCACTCCCGGGGGCGCGCCGGCGTTTCCGCTTTACAAAAAGATTACTGCGGGTTTGATCGCCGGTGCTGTAGGCGCCGCTGTTGGAAATCCAGCAGACGTTGCGATGGTGCGGATGCAGGCGGACGGCCGTCTTCCTCTGGCTGAACGCCGGAACTACAGAGGCGTAGGCGATGCGTTAGGGCAGATGGTGAGGCGGGAGGGGGTCGGATCCCTCTGGAGGGGATCATCTCTGACGGTGAATCGGGCCATGATTGTTACGGCGTCGCAGCTTGCTACATACGATCAGGCCAAGGAGGCTATATTGGGGAAAGGGTTGATGCCGGATGGGTTACCGACACACGTGGCGGCGAGCTTCGCCGCCGGATTAGTGGCAGCGGTGGCTTCGAATCCGGTGGATGTGGTGAAGACGAGGGTGATGAATATGAAGGTTGAGAAGGGGGCGCCGCCGCCGTACGCTGGAGCGCTCGATTGTGCGTTGAAGACGGTGAGGGCGGAGGGACCTATGGCGCTTTATAAAGGGTTTATTCCTACTGTTTCTCGTCAGGGGCCCTTCACCGTCGTCCTCTTCGTCACACTGGAGCAGGTGCGCGCGCTTCTGAAGGATTTCTAGGTTCACGTCTTTGCGAGATTCGTTGGTTTGATTTGTTATGATGGCGAAAATGTATTACCGCTCTGGCGGCTCTGAAGCAGCAGAGCGGCTGTTGTTCTTCTGCAGAATCAATCAATATATGAGTTTTTCTATTATCAATTTTTTCATTAAATATTTGAAACTATGATTATATTTATATTGTTTTTTTTATAAATTTAATGATGCTAATGGCGTAATTGATTGAAGTAGTTATGCAAGTTTATTTAATTGATTGTTATTAATAATAATTAATATTGATTATAATAATCACTAAACACCCAGTATGACAATATCTTATTAAATAATCATCATTAGAGCAGGCATAATCTTCCAGAAGGCGAAATCTTACCAGCTACTTAATAAATTAAAAAAAAATAATTTAATATTAAAAGTATTTTTATAATCATTTAACAAGTTTGCCAATATGGAGAAAATATGGGTGCATCATGACATGAATAGCACCCCGCCAGGTGCCGTGGTACAAATAATATTTTCTCCAATAATAAAAACTTGAAATAAACAATATAAAATTTGTGGTTGCCAAGAGAAAGGCATCCTTCGTTTGTCTTAAGGACTGAAAATTATGGTGATATGGAACTTGACTATATTCTAGGTCAGATCTCTATTATTCTTTAACACCACCACCCACCCCCCCAACCCCCAAACCCCTCTGCGACTTGTTCTGAACTCCTTCGTGTCCTGCTCTCCCCTCTATCTCGATTTTGCCCTAAAGGTAGCATATCTCGACTCTCTCTCATTCATCTCCGATCTTTGGCTCCACTGGCTAGAGTTTGTCTTTCTTGTACGCTCCCTCTTCCCTTCGATCTCGGGCTTTGTTTGGTTCCTCTACTCTCCTTCGTACCATAATTTTCTCTACTATTATCTACGCAGTTTGAAACGATTTTGAAATTTGTGGCTTCCTCTTTGCAGTTTTCAGCTTTCTCATTTGAAGTTTGAAGCTCTAAGTATGAGAATTTTGATTTCGTGATTTTTTAGGGTTCTCTGTGCTCTATGCAGTTGATGGTTTGGGTTATCTGTGCTCTGCTCGATTGATATTTTATGGTGGTTGTGCTGTGATGTTTGATTTTGCAATTTTTTTTTTATTCTCTGTGCTCTATTTGGTTGATTGTTTATGGTGGTTGTGTTGTGATATTTGTGGTTGCCTGAAATAGTGGCTATGGGTATTGTGGCTTTGTGGTGCTCTATATTATATTGTGAAAGTCATGCTCTGGTTGATCGTGGTAGTGATTTTATGGTGGTTTCCCAAAATGTTGGATTTTGTGTTTATGTTGGTGTTTGCCCAAAATATGGTGATTGTGTTGTGATGTTGGTGGTTACCTGAAATAGTGGTTATGCTGTTATGGTAGTAGTTGGTGGTTGCCCAAAATGTGGTGATTATAATGTTATGGTGGTGTTGGTGTGGTCGTGATGGCGTGGTATTGATGTTGTGTGGAGGTGGTGGTAATGGGTTTTTTGTGCTTTTGGTGTTGATGGTGGTTGTGATGTTGTGGTGGTTGTTGTGATGTAGTAGTGCTATTGGTGGTGTAGTGATGGTGAGGTGTTGATGATTTGGTAGTGGTGATGTTATGGTGGTGAGCCAGTGCTATGGTGATGATAGTGTTGGTGTTGAGGCAATGATAGTGTGTTGGTGTTGATGTGATGGTGGTGGTGATGTCTTAGCGTTGATGATGTGGTGGTGGTTGTGTATTGTTATAGATGATGTGGTTGTGGTAGATGGTTAATCTATGGTGGCCATGATATGTTGATAGATTTTAGAATTTCCTTTTTTTTGTATCACCCATAAATTTATGTTGCTTAGTTCTTAGCATTCTAGTTGTCGTAAGATAAAAGAAAGCACTTTGTTTGCTACCTTAGATAAAGAGGTGACATTAATATTCTATGATCTCTCTATTAAAGAGGTCGAATGAGGAAATAGGTCAACCAACTATTTTAAAAAGAAAGGTTGACATAATATAATAAAAAATTTAAAGAAAAGACGAGAAGAGAATAAGATAGAATTCAATTTAAAAACTAATGGGAATAGTTGAAAAAGAACTAGAAGATAAGAAAAGAACTAAAGTGAGAATCAATGGGCTTAGATTAAAATCTTGTAAAGCGAGCCATAGATGTTTCGGAAGAACGATGGATCGAGAGATTGGATGTGAGAATATTTGAAACATAAACTCGTTTAATTTTTTTTTAAGTTTCATACACTAGTTTAAGATTTAATTGATTTGTAGGTCGTGTCAGTTGTGTAAAAAATTAAGTTTTGTGGCACTAAAATTGAGCTTGAAGATAAGTTGGATAATATGTTCGGTGGAGTGTTGGACACTGATGATCAAGCATGGGCACCAAGCGAGACAGAGCATGAAGGCAGAGTTGAGCATTTAGAAGCGGAGCAATCTGCTGAGTCCAATGAGGGGTCCAACCCCATCTTAAATGAAGTAGGATCTAGTAGCCGATCTAAATGTCTAAGGGCAAAGAAAAATAAAAAAAAGGTGATGTTGCTTTCATTAGAAGTCATATCTCCCAATTAGTGGCTTCATGCACCAATGAGCCCAGCGGATCACATGCGACTTCTATTAACAAGTTATAAGAATTTTGGAGGATACTCCAGAAATTGATGAGGACATGTTGTTGAATGAAGTGATTGTGTATTTTTTTATCGTTACTGTATTTGCATTGTGTTTTGAAAATATTTATTATTTGTTATTTTGATGGTTTATGTGATGGTGTACATTTTGAATCTCAATTTTATTTTTAGTTCTTTTGCATGCTTTTTTCCCTCTTAGATGACCGATGAGACAACTATGGGTATAATATTTAATGTAAGTTTTATTGCATGTTAAATTTTTTATTTTAGAGGTTTATGGTGAGATATTCAACCTTATGGATTCTTTTGGATGACCTATATGTTGCTATTGGTTCTTAACATTTATGAAATCTCAATGAAGGCATCTAAGTTTCTCTCATTTTTCAGACCTTCTGAGGTTTTTTGGATGACCTTTTTGGGGGATATGTATATGTGGCACATACAGATCGGAATTACGTGATTTAAATGCAAAAAAAATACTTATATTTTCTCAAGGTTTATTTTCTTCTTATAGTAACAGCTTCGTTGGTTTATATTTTGTTCTATCAGACCTCACAGTTTCATAAAACTTGAATTAAGTATTTAAATTATTCTTTATTCTTTATTACTAACATTGCATCTAAGGGTTTATGCTTTGTGGTTTTAAACCTCTAGAAAAGATAAGCTCGAGGGCTTCCGGTATCTTTAGGACATTGTATTGCTACTGTGGACTACAATGTTCCCAGCTTATTTAGCAATAACCGCATAGTTATGAAAGACAATTTTATAGGTGTCCAAGGAAAAGATCAAAGAACCTTGATTTATCTATGTGAGCCGATTGGTTTGAGGATTCCAGTGTCGATGATGATCAAACATGAAGAGTTTCATTAAAAGGCGGATTATCTCGTGACATTAACCAACTATACTTTAAAAACAATATTACCATATTATTTATTGTTCTTTTAAAAGTGTTTTTTTTTATTTTGCTTGTCTTATTTCCCATTGTTTTATGAGGTGTTTGTTTTTATTTTAAAATATTCAAACTGTATAACTATTTTCAAGTATGAAATGTGCTAGTTGGATCATTTCTGTTATAAACAATACTATACTACATGGGCAGAAAAATTATTTGTTCCTAAATTACAACACAGTTGTTGCAAAGCTATAAAAAACAAACGGACAACCAGTTTTTCCACAGTAGTTTCAATGCAACAGCTTCCTGACACAGTTATCGCATAACAATTTTTCTAATAAACTGCAACTGCCTCAAACAGACCCTCAATTTGTGTTAAATTTCTTTTTTAATGGGTGAGGATGATAAAATTTATGTGATATATAAGGTTGATATTTTATTTCATAGTATAATAAAAAAAATATAAACTGTAATTTCTTAAAAAGATGATTGTAAAGTTCTGGCGAAGAAAATAACATCTTAGAAAGCTACGATAAGAATTATAATTATATATAAAAATATATTTATATATATATATATATATTCCAAAAATAACTACTTCCTTACAATCAATGTATTTTAATGTGTTGGGTTGAAAAAATAGTTTCTCACCACAAAAATTTATAGCAAAACAACAAGAAAGTAATTCCTCAAATGTAACTTATAAGAAAGTAATTTCTCTAATGTAACTTTAATATCGGTCTGAACATAAAATAAGCAGAAAATTATCCCAAACAGACCCTAAATATTTTGGACCCAATCATTCGTTTTCCATAGTTTATGTCCCACAAAACTACTATAAAAGTAGCCCTACGTGAACCTTATATTTTAGATTTGGTATTATCATCATGGCAATATGTGGCGTGAAGCAGAAATATACTTTTTTTTTTTTTTTGTATTTACAAGAGAAAGTTCATATACAAATAACAAAAATAAAACATAAAAATGATATTTTTATTAACTAAATAAAGTTATAATCATAGCAAAACTATGGGATTGAACAAAAAATTTATTTATATTCTAAATATGATTGCATGAAAAAAATATATTGTAATTAGTAGGAGTAACTTGTAGGAAAATACATACTACGGTCACAAAACTCAATTTAATATGTGCAGTATTAAATCAAGACAAACAAATTACCCATTTATTATACTTCTTTATTATAAACAATAAATGAATTTTACATCACGTGTATATCAAATGAAGCACAAAGAGAAGATATTTCCAGATTATAAAATAATTATTTAAAAATACAAATGAAGACAATGATACATATAATAATGAATGATATGTTTATGTCTTAATAGTTGATAGTTACTTCATATTAAATGATGTAAGACTCTGAATTTGATTTGAGATTTTTGATGCATTTGTTTCGCTTGTGATTATATGAAATCTCAGTTCAAAAATTGTTATGAAAAATCTGTTGTTTAAAGGCTGGTGTTTCATAAGTAGTTTAGTCTATTTGAAAAATTCAATTTTGGGAGTGTTGTAGTTGTAAGGGAGGCGGCGAGCGCGGTGGGAGAGGCTTCCACAAATTTATGAATTCGCGCGGCACGATGAATGCAGTGTTATGTGCAGCCAAAAAACTAAAACACTGTGCTGACTCAAAACGCGGTCAGATAAGCCAAAAGTCTGGACGAGGAATACGAAATAGGAGAGGGTTGCACTTGTTGTCGATCAGAGGAGGAGGCGAGGAGAGGCTTCTCCGGCAACTCGGGCTGATTCGTTTGTTCCAGAGTTCTTCTCTAGTTATTATAACCATCCAATCCTCTTTAAATGATTATAAAGGCTACTAGATTATGATTATGATTGATCAAAATTTAAACAAAGTAATTAGAAAATCTCAGCCCTTCAAAATAGATTTAATGGTTGAGATTTAAAAATTTTGTTTTCAATAAAAATTGAAATTATCCAAATCCTAAATTGATGATTTGATGGTTTATCGATTAGTTCGCATATAGTTTTATTTGACTTGCAGGCCACTGGCGTTGCAGGGGCAGTGCAATACAATTGTAGGAAGTTACAATTTTTTTACATTTAGTTGGCTGAAAAAAAAAAAAAAAACATTTGATCTGTAGAATTTTCATGTATTGAAGCTCATTCTTCAACTCAATTTGAGTGAATTTAAAACTCTATTGACTCAACTCATTTTTCAAACACACTACAAAAGTTATTATCCGGTACTTCTGACTAGCCGCCACTGTACCCCGCCTGTTGCGTGCAAGATGGCCTCCACAAGCACTTCCAAGGCTTTAAGGGAATTATACGAATAAGTACGAGGACATATAAATAGACAGATTGGTGACTCAGAGGCTTTAAAAAGAACTGAGAAAACAAACCCGTTGTGGATTTTCTCGTCATTGGATCACTTGCCCAATCAGCATCGACATAGGTATGAAACTGAAGGTCTTCCAGGAGAAAGTGTAGGCCAAAGTTTGCGTACCTTTGAGATATTTGACGAGGCGAGTCAACAGTTGGAACTGGTGATCTGTCTGTTGGTGTTTATGTTGGCATAATTGATTGACGACGAATACAATCTTTAACCTTGTGATAGTAGGATACTGAAGAGATCCGGTGAGCTGATGGTAAAAGGTGGGATTGTCGAAAGGCTTGCTTGGCTCTTGTGAGGTCTGTTGCTTGAGAGGTAGAGGATTAGGTACTGGGCTACATTCTTTCATACTGCAGTGAGCAAAATATGGGAGATTTATTGGGTTTGTTAGAGAAACTAAGAGGTTGGAGTTCAGCAGGCTGAGATTCTCAAGAAGCTGGTAGTTGGCCCATAGGTGTTTAAGTTAAAATTTGGAATTAAGTTCCACCACAAGTTGAGAGATGGTATCCGGACGGTTAGCTATGATTAGCATAGGTGTGTCAATAGGAGTCGAGAAAAGTGTCTAAGTGCATTGCTTTTGAAGTGCATGGAATTCCTCTGCTTTAGCAGTGCACCAAAGGGCAAATTTAGCTGCCTGAGTGTAACATTTAGGATCAGGGGCTGGTGTAATGTGGTGAGAAAGGTTGAGTTTGTGAAGAGGTTTGCCATGTCTCATTTTCAAGCGAGTGACCATTGGGTGGCTGGAGAGTGGAGGAAAATTGGTTGGGGAGGGAGAAACGGCTTGTGAGGGGTTGTTACAGTTTCAATATTGAGTGGTCAAAACTTGAATTGAGGAGGCGTGAGAATTTGAAGGGTTGTTGTGGTTTTGGTATTGAGTGGCCTAGACTTGAAGCTTGTAGGTGTTAGAAGGAGAGGACTGGAGATGGTAATTGTGGATGAAGTGGATTGTCATGGTAAATGAAAGAGAGTTTGTCCAGGAAAGGTGAGTTCATCAAATGAGATATGGCGAAAAAAGATGATTTTCTTGGTGGATGGATAGTGACATCGATAGCCTTTGTTGGTAGACAAGACCAAGGAAGATTTACAGCATGGAGCAAGGTGCTACTTTATGGGGTGATTATGGTTTGGTCCATAGAAAAAAAAGTGCATTCCAAAACTTTGAGGTGCAAGTAAGAGGGTGGTTTCTCATGTAAATATTGGTAGCGTGAGATATGGCTGGTCACTTTGGTGGGGTTCCGGTTGATTAAGTAGATAGCTATGAGCATCGACCCATAATGTATAAGGTAAGTGTACGTCATGAAGTAGAGCATGAGTAGTTTCAAGATGATGCATATGTTTACGTTCTACCACCTAATTTTATTTAGGGGTGTGTGCACAAGAGAGTTGATGGATGGTTCCATTGGACTTAAGATAGTCATGTAAGACACGGCCGGTGTATTCACCTTGGCCATTTGTTCTCAAAATTTTAACTTTGGTGTTAATTAGGTTTGAAGCATTGTTATATGTTGTTGAATTTTAAGAGTAGCCTCAGATTTTGTTGTCAAAGGATATATCTAGCATAAACAAGATACAAAGATATATAATATTAATCACCATAGATGGACGTAATTGCGGAAGACCCCCATACATAAAAATGAAGAAGTTCTAACTTCTTGTATCTATGCGACAAACTATGACTAAAGGACTACCTATGTGACTTTGTAATTTGACACATATTACATATAGATAAACTAGAAGAAATATGCAGATTATGTGTTTTGAAAATGGTGTTCATGACTGTTGGATGTAGATGCTCCAAGCGTTTGTGCCAAAGATCGGAGGTGGCTGATTTTCGTGGAGTGGCAGTGAGAGCTATAATGGAGTAAAGCCCATGAGAGTTAGGGACTTGAAGACCACAAAAATTCAAAGGATCAATGATAGAAAAAACCAAATGGATTAAGGGAAACAATAACTTTGTTGTCCTTAATTAATTTGTGAGTTGAAATAAGCTTATGAGAAAGTTGAGTATAGTATCCGTTGTAGTCGAAGCTTACAATTTGGAGTTGGGAGGAGACTGTCACCCATCTTTTGAACAAGTACAGATTGACCGTTTTCCATGATAATGTGCTCACCAGGAGAAATGGATTTCAACTCTAGAAGTTGATTGATATCTAATGTTAAATTATTGTTGGGATAAGATATACACCAGTTGATGTGGTATATATAAAAATCAAGCAGGAGAACGATCTTTGAAGCAAAAAATTAGAACGAGAAAATTCACACCAGGAAAGAGTAATGCCGCGGAACACACAGATTTACGTGATTCGACAAAATGCCTACGTCCACGGAGTTGTAGAGAATTTTACTACTTCAGGAATTTACACAAGTCGATCACATCAACTTACAAGATGAATTTCTCACTTTGTTGCTCTCTCTTATTCTCTCTCTTTTTTCTCTCTCTACACCGAGATATACTGAAAAAGATAAACTAACAAGAGAAATAAACCAAATTTCTCTTCAGCCACAAGCCAACAAGAAGAAGTTAAGGGAGAACATCTTCTTATTCTTCCTTTTGTTACAAGGAATTGTTGCTTGTACTTTACATCCTCTATCCCAAGGAAGCCCGAAGAAGAACAACATATCGTGACTTCCAAAATTGAAGGAGATTCATGCGATACATTTTATCACGAACAGGAGAGAGCGAAGGGATGTTTCGCAACAAAAGAAGGCGGGAGCGGTTGGAGTCTACAGTTCGCGAATCAGCAGAGAGTCGCAACTATTCGCAATCAGATGAGCTTCTCGTGTGCGAGAGCTATTTCACGATAGTAGGAGATCGTGGCATTTCGCGATTGGTAGGCGGGAGCGGAATTGTGAATCGGGCTCCACCCTTAACAAAGTGGGTTGTAACTCCAGAGTCCCTCACCCAGTCTTGAACTTGAGCTGTAAGTGCTTGAGGCAATGTAGCGTGGTAACTCCAGAGTCTCTCACCCAGTTTTGAACTTGAGCTTTAAGTGCTTGAGACATACTGTAGTCGACATTGTGACGAGTGAACACCTCCCCTGCCTTCTCTTGAGTTGTGATCATGCCCCGATAATATGAAGTGGACCTGTTCTTGGTAGCACCAAGTGAAACAGTTGGATCAGTTGTGGTGTTGAGCTTAGCAGTCACATTAGCAATGTTCACCTCTTCACTGCACAATAAGGAATAGAAATCATCCAAGTGAATTGGACATAGTTGTGTGTGAATGGAGGTTTTGAAGGCTTGGTAGGAAGATGTTAGGTTGTTAAATGTATACATGATTTTGTCCTCTAGATCAATGTGAGCACCGACAACTGAAATGTTTTCGACAATGCCTTTGATTTCTGAGAGGTATTGTGTCATTGTATTTGATTTCATGGTTACGTGATGAAGTTTGTTCTTCAACTATATTATCCCGGAGCAATTTGTAGGTTGAAGGCGACGCTCTAGAGTTTGCAAAATCTATGTCAATGTGGCGAATTGAAGAACATATGACAAAATTGTAGCTGAAATGGTGGAGAACAAAGCTGCAGAGACAATTTGGTCAGTTTGAACCCATACGGTAAACAGAGGGTTTGGGGCATTGGGATTATTTTGGCGTGCAATGAATTGAGGTGGACACACATGAGAACCATCCAAATAAATCAAAAAATCCATTGGCAGTGAAGATTCACAGTATTCGAGCTCCCAATATAGGGTATTTTTTAGATGTCAGTTGGTTTTGAGCTAGAAGTTTAATGTAGGCGAGGAGAAATTTCAGGGAGGGTAATACATGAGTGGTTGAAGGGTGGGAGGGAGAAGGTTGGATGTCGCAGTCTTCCGTGATTTGAGCTCGCAGGGAGGAGGATCGGTAGTACCTTGTGCGAAGAGGCTCGAGGCACTTCTCTGGTCTTTACAGCGATATCTTCTTCTTCTAGGTCGGACACCTGCTTTGATATCATGAGAGCTCACTCATAGAGACAAAAGGGTTCCAGGAGAAAGCCATAATAATATTTCTTACAGTGACCTTAAATTAGAAGTCCTGGATTTATCGTAAAGTAAATTAAGGTAAATAAAACCTAAATGCAAATGAAATAGAGATACGAGACGCAAATAAAGTGGAGAAGCCATATATAAACAGTTATTATAAATGAGTCGAGTCGAGTCGAGCTCTAGCCATGTCATGCTCGAGCTCCGCTCGTCTGCCAAATTATGAGCTCCAACTTGAGCTTGAGATCAATTCATAGTGGTAGCATCAGACTCGCGAGCTTGAACTAAAAATTCAATTTTTACAGGAGCTCACCGGTGAATGTATCAGTGGCCACAAGAGGAGAAGGACGGAGCATTAGCTCCCCGAAAAATACATCAAAATGATGAGTAGTAGACTAATGAAGTTTGCTTTGAGGCAACAAATCGAGCAGGGACGAGCTCGAGCTTATGGTTCGATATGCTCAGCTCGTGAGCTCGTTAATGAGTCGAGCTCAAACTAGCTAACTCGTTTACACCCCTAATTACTGCTTCTCACCATTTCGTGCCTCAACTGCTAAGCTTTACAGTAATTTTTTTTCTTACTTCAAACTAAAAGAAAAATAAATACCCTAATCTATTTATTTTACATCCAATTAAATAATTCTAAAACTTTTTAAATACACTTTCTTTCAATTAAACTATATATATATATATATATATTCCTACCCAAACGCCCTTCAACCACTTCGCGTGTAAACATGTTTCTATTGGCTTAGCGTGTTAAACCTGAATTTAAAGTTTGTGTTCCTCTACATTCTGCTGACCAAAGTATGTAAAATCAGATTGATTTCTTCCATAAGCTGTTAACTAATTAACTTTGTAAAAAAAATATTACGTGCGGATGATTTGTATCAGAGTTGTAAATGAATCAGATTAAGGGTCCGTTTGTGGCAGCTTGTGTGTTTCAGGATAAGCCGCTTATCCTGAAACGCAGCCCGCGGGCCGGTCGCAGGGGTCGACCCGCGGCCTGCATTTAGTGTAAAAACCTAAACGCAATTTTGGATAAGCTAACGAAACGCGCGAACCAAACAATACTGAGCGAAAACGCCGCCCGCACTTATAAGCTGTCCCAAACAGACCCTAAGTTCGAGCCACACTCAGCTGGAGCTTGAGACGACTTGTTTAGCGTGAAAGAGAGAAAAGAGTGTTAATTGAAGCTAATGTTATCATTAAATGATAAAGAAAATGTACATTTAGAAGATAATTAATAATTTTATTATAAAAGCAAAATATTAGTTTTTAATCATTTTTAATAATTTTAAAAAATATATCAATTTAATATATTTTAAGTGTATTTTTATTCATTATTTTTTTTAAAATGATTCGGCTCACGAGCTAACAAGACGAGTGGGGGCTGAGTTGAGTTTGGTTTGTTAGCTCATAAAGCTCGGTTTACGGGCCACTTATCGAGCCGAGCCTGAGCCGGCTCATGAGTCGGCTTGGCTCCCAAACATGCGAACCATATCTTAAATTTTTATCATATTATCATATGAATGTTAATTTTATAGTAATATTTTGAGTTTGTGTATTTAAATATCTCTAAAATAATACATTTATAATTACATTATTTAACTTCAATATAAACTAATTTGAGTAAAGAGATGAATCAGTTGATGAATATAGCAACTAAAATATCACTACCCGAATTTAATTTAATATAAATATGTCCAAAATAACTTAAATTTCTTGATACAATCAATTCATAAATATTAAAATAATTTATTTATAAAGAGACCCGGCCAATAAAATTGTGGCCAAATTTCTCATTTAATTCCTTACAAATATAGCATTAGAAAATTTTCATATTTGTTCGAGCGCTCTTTGTTCACCAACTGCTCGTGTTCGATTCATTAAATAGTTCATATTCGATTCATTTGTTGAGTAAACAAGTCGAACACAAATAAAGATTTTTGCCCTCTATACATATACGAGCCGAACACCAAAAAAAAATTGTTTCATTCGTTTTCAGCTCGTTTTGGCTCGAAATAATTATAAATATATAATTGATGAGTATTATTTTAAAATAATTTAATTGACTACAAGGCTATAAAAATTTATAATCAATTAGAATTATTAATTAAAAAATAAAATAAATATCTACTAAATTATATTTAAATGAATATCTTAACTTAAATCCCGCCCTTACATCTAACATCCTGTGTAGCGCACACGAAGATTATCAAACTAAATCGTTGTTCCCGAACAGCTCGTGTTGAACAATTTTTTCGAGCTCGATATACAAGCAAGTCAAACAAGAATATTGGTATTTTTTAATGAGTTGAACACGAATAAAACTTGGGCTCACTCAAGCTCGACTCGTTTACACCCCCACTTCGTTCTCATGTTATCTGCACAATAAATAAGATTTAATAAACAAAATTGGGATATCTATTGGTAATGCCAGAAAAAAAAAATAAAAAAATAAAAAAAAAACCTAATTAAGATTTGTTTTCTCATCATAGGATTATAAGGCCACTTTAGCTTTATTTTATTTAAACTCTTGTTCAAATAAGGAGAAAAATAGGATTATTTTTTGTATTGAATAAAAAACTTCTATTATCATAAATATATTTCGCCTTGCTTTGACATGCATTATTTACCCAGGCTTTTGTGTGTACTCCTGATGTTGAGATGATGAAATGATAAAAAACACGACTATATGAATGATTTCATTGTGTAATGTTGAGATGGATATGCATGATCATTTATATATATATATATATATATATATATATATATATA
>JXCR01121414.1:0-15230 GCA_002079205.1 Phalaenopsis hybrid cultivar
ACAATAAAGAAATCATTGTAAATATTTTAGAATGAAAGGATTAACCTATTTTGTTACAAAAATATTCAAAGATTGCACTATTTTGATTTCTGCAATGGGAAAAAGTTGATAACACTCATAAGGAAGTCATCATACCAGTAGCTTACAAACATCATAAAAATGAATCAGAGGCAGACAAACACATTAAATTCACTTGGAAAAGTAAATATTGGATGCGAGAGATGCATAGATTCTTGAAATTCAAAGTGAAATAAAGTTATATTTCACGATATGTAATCTGTGAGCTTTCGCTGAGATGTATATAATAAAGCTATATTTCAACAAAATAAGGCAACTATAATAGTTTTATCTATAAATGATATGATGTACATCATATCATTTCTTTAGGGCATTTACATGCATAAAGCTAAATAACATCCAATTTGCATTTTATACACAAACAACTGAATATTTTTTTCCCCTAAGAATTTGAAAGTATCAACATAACGCATCCATGGGATGGTTCATCATAAGATTGCTCAACACATCAGATAGAAGAGCAGAAAAACACTAAAAATAGATAAAATAAAGGAAAGATTTTATTTTTTTTTAATTTCATCGCTAAGTTCCATCTATTTATTCTTCACATCAACCCAAACACAACAGTTGCATGCAAAATGCACATGCGTTCCAAGATGTTTCCTCCCAATGCAATATAATATCAAAGAAGCATTATAATCTGGCTTTAATGAAGGCTTTAACGAATACCCTAGCTCTACCAACTTGACAGGAGTTAATGAAGCTACTAGACATGTGCTTTTTTAGAGAAGAAAAATATCACAATTGGCTAGACAATACCATAAGGGTACAAAAACCAACAATTTTCTCATATGTGTAAATCTTGACAACACGACCAATTGCAATGAATCTAAACCAACCACATAAGCCGAGTGAGATGAAAGGTGAACTAGCCTAGTAAAAATCATAATAATTTAGGATGCATCTCATTCTCATAGGCAACATCTCCAACATTTTAATAAAGAATGAATTCATCCATATAAAAATTGGTACCAAATTCTTTACGAGCATTCAATAAAATTGGAACTAAATTCTATACAAACTTTCAATAAAATTAGAACCAAGCTTTCAATAAAATTGGAATCAAGTTCTTTCCAACGATTCAGTGGATTCTCACAGAAGGCTTCGATTTCCATGTCCTTATGCATGATGACTAATACACTTAAAATATATAGACTTTTTATACACATTTTTATATCTATTTTTGAGATATTGCACTTTAATGAAAGATATTTGTGTGTGTTTCTTTCAGGTACAATCAAATGAATGAAAAATGGTAGAAGGAGTGAAAACAGGTCAAAATTGGAGAAAAAATGAAGAAGGTGCAAAAATGAACTTGGGCGCCTAAGCGCCCAGGACTGGCGCTTACGCACCAGTTATAAAGAGAGATTTGCGTCGAAGCATCGGACACTCCGTGTTTAAGTGTCAGAAGTATTTATTTAATGATTCATTGAATTTAGACAAATTTTTTAATAGGTTTTTGAAGCAACCCTTGGTAAAAACGTGGGAAATAACCCATAAACACGAAAATTCATTCAATTGACTTTTGAAAGGAGGCAACTTCTAGAAGTTTCATTAAATGGAGACATATTTTAAAGAGACACCAAAGCACCCATTGGATTTTTATTAAAGAAGACTTGGATCATCAAGAGAAGAGAGCCAACAACCATCATCCATCCAAGTAACCACCACCGCTGACCACTTTTATTTTATTCTAAGTTGTAGTTTGTATTGTAAGTGAAGGAAGAGAATTTAAAGGAACTTCAAGACATTTAGTGGAGAGGATTTGAGATAAGTATTTATCTTTGTGACTACATTTGATTTTAATTTAGATTTTTTGTTTGTGTGCATGATTTCTACTTTTAAACACATGTGTGGTTGTGATTTCTCCATGGATTATGAGTAGTTTTTTTTATCTTTTTTCCTTAAAATGATAAGTCATTATGTGTTGAAAGGAAGTGTGAATTAATAGACTTCAATGTTGGAAGAAGTTGTATTGATTTGAAACATTACACTTCATTTACTTCTTGATTTGGCCAATTAAGATGTTAATACCTATTGTAAGAATATGTAAGATTCGAGATAGTATTGTCTCAGGCAACAAATGGTAAAAAAATCACATATTGATTTCATGGATGAGAATGTAGTTCATGGGGTTGAATGCAAATAAATAGGGAAATAAACTTTCATGGGTGTAGAATTAGAAGACTTTAGAGTGACAAGCTAAAGCCTCCAATTTGATTTATAGTTTTAGGTTTTGATACGAGATGTAAGCCTCCAGGTAGAGGCAGAAAAGGGAACTCTAGAGTGAGAACTCATATCTTCTCTATCTAACTAGTCTTCAAAACTATTCAAACTATAGATTAGTCAATGTTTTTTATAGGATCTCTAGTAAGGGTAAAGAATATTATTACTCTTATTTGACACGACACATTTAGAATACTTCTACAGTAAAACTTCTATACTTGTTACTATTCATGATAAGGAAAAAGATATTTTACTTATATTGCCTTCATCTTGCAAATATTTAGTTAAGTTAATTAGTTGCTTACTTATTTTCAAATATCAAAAATTACAAAAAGAATCGAATAGTATCTTAACTTTAAGTAAGAATATTTTGCTAAGTAAAATTTTTGTTATCTAAACTTTATAATTAAAAAAAGGGCATATTGTCAGTTTTTCCCGTGGGTTTGATATTTGAGGCTTAATCAAAAAGTCTTATATTACTTGATAATGAAACGTATACTTACGTAGTATCCCATATTTAAATATTATAATTGTATTATGCTTTGCTTCGTAGTGAAAAATTTTCCTAACTTTTGCTCGGGATCAAGTTTTTGGCGTCGTTGCAAAATAGGAATCATTAAACATATAATCGCATACATCGCAATAAACATCTATATAGAAAGTTGAGATCAAGTTTTGGCACCGTTGCCAGGGAAAACATTACAAATTTTCAAAAGAGATTTTTAGAAAGCAAAATTTCTATTTTTATAAAGTCTTATTTAAAGTTTAAGATTTATTATAGGAATATTGTAGTGTTTTTTTATATTAAGTTCTTTTTTGTGTGTTTTTATTTTGTTATATTTTATTTTATGCATTTTATAGTAATGCATGCGTAGTTTAGGTCCCACAGGACTTGTGCCTTACGATTTTGAATTAGAAAGAACTATTAGAAAAATTAAAAAATAAAAAAATTACTAAAAAATTTCAATAAATGACAAATCAATATAATCAAAATGTTGAAGAATTTAAACCTTTAATAGATTGTGCAAACCCTACGATGGATGAATTTCATTGTAATATTCGAAAACCCGCTGTTGTGGCTAATTCATTTGAGCTTAAATATGTTATTATTCAAATAGTATCAAATTATCTGTTTGGGGGAGCACCAACTGAAGATCCAAATTTATATCTTGCCAATTTTCTAAAATTATGTGCTACATTTAAATATGATGGTGTATTAGATGATGCTATATGACTTAGATTATTTCCTTTCTCATTGAGGGATAAAACTAAGATATGGTTGCATTCGTTATCATCTGGATCTATTAGAACTTGGGGTGATTTAGCGCAGAAATTCCTTGCTAAATATTTTTCACCATAAAAACTATGAAGTTTAGAAATGATATTACATCTTTTTATCAATTTGAAGGGGAATCTATTTATGAAGCAAGGGAAAGATTTAAATAACCCTTAAGAAAGTGCCCACACTAAGCTATACCAGATTGGTTAATAATTCAAACATTTTACAATGGATTAGTTGGATCTCTTAGATCTATTATTGATGTCGTTGCTGGTGATCTATTGATGTCAAAACCATTTAATAACGCTCATGCTTTAATTAAAAAAATGACTAAAAATAATTTTCAATGGCCTTCTGAAAGGGTAAATCTTAAGAAAGTAGTCAATATTCATGAAACTGATGCTCTTGCTCTGTTAGCAAATCAAGTTGCTGCAATTTCAAGGAAGCAGACGAATTTGGAATGAATTTTTCTCAATCAATTTCCATGATTGAAGAGAATTCATTAAGCCAAATGGTAGATTCTCAAGCATCATTAAAAACTTTGAATGTCATAAACAATTAGTAGAATAACCCATATTCAAATTATGATAACCCAGACTGGAAGAACCATCCCAACTTTAGTTAGAATAATACTTCGGGAGGTAATAATCAATAATAATAGAACAATCAAGTAAACTCATTGAGAAACTGGAACAACAAAGGGAATAGTAATTATAGACCTACTTACCCTCCAGGTTTTAACAGTAATCCACAATTTGAGGAGAAGAAGTGGTCTATAGAAGAAGTGGTGTTACAAATGGGAAATCAGTTACAAAGTCAAGGAGCTATAATTAGAGAATCAATTGGGAAGTAATAGATCCCAAGGAACACTTAACAATACAAAATTAAATACAAAATACCAGAATAAAGATCAAGTAAAAGTCGTTCAACTTAGAAGCAGAAGAGAATTGGAAGGTAGAGTTCAAAAAGAAACTAAGGTAGAGAGAGAAGTGATTGAAGAACCAAAAGAGGACGCTCCGAAAAGTTTAGAGAGACATAATTCTCCACTTAAAGTTGACCTGAAAAAACCATCACCTCCATTTCCTTAGAGGCTCCAACAACAAAAGTTGGATAAATAATTTTCAAAATTTATGGAAATTTTTAAGTTTACAATTAATATTCCATTTGTTGAAGTCTTAAAACAAATGCCAAGCTATGTGAAGTTTATGAAGGGTATTCTTAACAGGAAAAGGAAGTTTTAAGATAATGAAACTAATGCACTTAGTAAGGAGTGTAGTGTTATAATTCAGAAAAAGCTTCTTGAAAAGCTTAAAGATCCTGGTAGTTTAACAATTCCAAGTGCAATAGGAGACAGATTTTATGGAAAAATTTTATGTGATTTAGGTGCAAGCATCAACCTTATGTCATTATCAATATTTAAGAAATTGGGATTAGGAGAAATAACCTCTGTTACTGTAACTCAGAAGTTAGCAGATCATTCAATAACATATCCTGAAGGAGTTATAGAAGATGTTATAGTGAAAGTGGATCAATTTATTTTTTCTGTTGATTTCATTGTGCTAGATATGGAGGAAAATAAGGAGATACCTATCATTTTGGGGAGACCTTTCATAGCTACAGGAAGATCAATGATAGAAGTGCATAAAGGAGAATTAACTATACACGTCAATGATCAAACTGTTACTTTTAATATTTCAAAATCAATGAAATACCCTGCAACAAGGTAAAGATGATGAATCCTATAGAATTGATGTGATAAGATATTTAATTGAATGTCATTTCAAAACAACTTATGAAGAGAAAACTGAAATAAAAGAGTTAGAACACGAGCAAGAAGAGGAATTAGATCAATATGAAGATTTATATAAGGAAGATTCAAATTATGTTTGAGAAAATTTTAAAGTTTTGGACAAGACAGAAAAGATAAATCTTTTTGTCCATCAATTGAAAAACCTCCTGAGCTTAAGTTGAAGTTACTTCTTGAATATTTGAAGTATGCATTTTTTGGTGATTCCTCAACATTACCTGTTATAATTTCCTCAAATTTAACTATAGAAGAAGAAGAGAGTTTGATAAAAACTTTAAAGAGTTATAAAGAATGTGTTTGGATGGATAATTGATGATATAAAATGAATCGGTCCATCAATTTGTATGCATAGAATTCATATGGAAGAGAACTGCAAACCCATGGCTGATCCTCAAAGGAGATTGAATCCTATTATGAAAGAAGTTGCTAATAATTAAATTTTAAAGTGGTTAAATGTTGGAATTATCTACCCTATTTCAGATAGTGCGTGGGTTAGTCCAATTCACCGCGTTCCTAAAAAATGAGGAGTAACTGTGACTTTGAATGAACATAACAAGTTAATACCAACAAGACAAGTCACAAGATGGTGAATATGTATTGATTATAGAAAATTAAATTTTGCCACTGTGAAAGATCATTTTCCACTACCCTTTCTGAATCAAATACTGGATAGACTAGCTGGGCATAAATACTTTTTTTTTCTGGATGGATATAATGGTTATCACCAAATACAAATAGCTCATGAGGATCATAAGAAAATAATTTTTACCAGTCCTTATGGTACATTTGCTTTTAGAAGCATTCCCTCAGGTTTATGTAATGCACCTACTACATTTTAAAGATGTATGATGGATATTTTTTGTGATTTAATTGAAAAAGGGATTGAAGTTTTTATGGATGATTTTTCAATGTTTGGAACTTCATTTTATGTTTAGAAAATTTATCAAAAGTTCTTAAGCACTGTGAAGAAACAATTTTAATCTTTAATTGGGAAATATTAATTTATGGTAGCAGGAGGAATCGTTTTGAGACATCAAATTTCAGAAAATTGTATGGAAGTAGACCCTGAAAAAATTCAAGTGATCGCTAATTTACCTTACCCAACAAGTGTGAAGGAATTTATGAGTTTTTTAGGACATGTTGGATTCTACAGCCTGTATATTAAAGATTTTTCAAAAATTGCTAAGCCTCTATGCCATTTACTTAAAAAAAGATGTGATTTTTAATTTTGATAAAGAGTGCCTAATAGCTTTTGAATTATTAAGGAAAAAATTATTCACTGTACCAATTATAGTTTCACCAGATTAGGAAAAACTTTTTAAATTAATGTGTGATGTTAGTGATTATGTTATTGGAGTTGTTGTAGAACAGAAGCATGATAAGATTTTCAAGGTTATCTACTATGCTAGTAGAACTCTTAATGAAACTCAAATTAATTATACCACAACTGAAAAAGATTTATTAGCAGTAATATATGCTTTTGATAAATTTACATCATGCTTAATTGGAACTAAATGTATTATGCATTCAGATCATTCTACTATTAGTATTTAATGAAAAAGAAGGATGCAAAATCTAGACTGATAAGATGGATTCTTCTTTTACAAGAATTTGACTTCAAAATAGTAGATAGGAGAGGAGCTGAGAGTCAAATTACTGATCATCTGTCTAGGCTTAAATTAGAAAAACCACTCTATTTTAAAAAAAAGAGATTAATGAACATTTTCTAGATGAAAAATTGTTCAATGTTAATGAGTGGTGTGTTTCGTGGTATGCCGGCATTGTGAATTTCATTTAATGATATTATACCCTATGGAATGACATACCAACATAAGAGGAAATTTTTATCTAAAGGTAAGACTTATTTTTGGGATGACTTGTTTTTATATAAACAAGGAAATGATCTAATTATTTGAAGATGTGTGTAGTTAGAAGAAACTTATGAAATTATCCAAAAAAGTCATAATTCTGATTTTGGGGGACATTTTAGTGTTGATAAGACAACATACAAAATTTTACAATCTAGATTTTATTGGCGAACAATCTTTAGAGATGTTAACGCTTATATCAAAACTTATGATCGATGTCAACGAGTAGGCAATATTCTAGGAGGAATGAGATGCCCCTCAATTATGTGTTAGAAGTTGAGAAATTTGATATTTGGGGATTAGATTTCATGTGATCTTTTACACCATCTTTCAGGAATTTATATATATTGTTAACAATAGATTATGTATCCAAATCAATAGAAGCATTTGTTTTACCTTGGTTTGATGCTCAAAGTGTTGCAAAGTTTTTAAGAATGAACATATTTTTGTAGATTTAGGATGCCGAGAGTAATCATAACTGACGGGGGAAGTCATTTTAAAAATACAATAATGGAGATGTTATTAAATAAATATCATATTAACCATATAATTGTTACTGCTTATCATCCTCATAGAAGTAATTTGGCTAAATTATCCAATTGTGAAATTAAGAGAATATTGAAAAAATGTGTAAATCCAACCAAAATGGATTGGTCATTCAAACTTGACTATGCTTTGTGGGCTTATAGGATTGCATATAGAACTCCTATAGGAATGCCCCTATACATGCTAATATTTGGGAAAATGTGTCACTTACTAATTAAACTTGAGCATAAAGCATATTGGGCTATTAAAGAATTTAATTACAATTTAAAGGATGCTAGTGAGAAAAGGCTATTGCAATTGAATGAGCTTGAAGAGATAAGGAATGAATCTTATGAAAGTGTTAAGATTTATAAAGAAAAGATGAATATGTGGCATGATCAGAGGATTCTTACTAAAATTTTTTAGTCAGGGCAGCAAGTATTGCTTTATAATGCAAGGTTAAGATTACTTCTAGGCAAACTTAAGTCCAGGTGGATGTGCCCATTTATTGTGATGAAAGTTTATCCCTATGGAACTCTAGATATTAAAGATCCTAAAACTGACAAAAATTTTAAATTGAATGGTCACAGGCTGAAATTGTACTTTTTATGTGACCAACTTAAATTAAATAATTTTATGATGTTGGGTCAACCAGAATAAGCACTGGTTGCTTCAGGCTGGCGACGTTAAACCAAGTGCTCTATGAGAGGAAACTCATAGTTATTTGTGTTTTTTTTATTGCTATGTTGTTGAGTTTGATTTAGAAAATTTTGGTTGTATATTGAATATATAACGAATTAGTTATTATTCTAAGACCTTAAAAGATGACTTAGACATGTTATAACGTTTATTTGGATGTTAAGTTGACCTGTGCTAAATTGAGCACTAGCACTTAAGTGCTAATATCCGGCGCTTAAGCGCGACAGTTAAAAAAACTTGTGTGAATTTTGGTTTCTAGAAGTTTTAACCAAGATTTGGTTGGCTTTAGCATGGGAGAGCAGTTCTAGGACGTTCCTAGGAGTTATAGGAGAGTTTCGAGTCTATAAATAGAAGGGTTATGTAAAGATTTTTACCACAATTCAATTCTAACCCTAAATCTTAAGTGAAAAGAGAGAGTTTTAGAAAAATGTCATCTTGGGAGAGTGATTTGAAGAAAAATGAGGAGGCAATGAGAAATAAGTTTATTAGTCAGAGTGCGTAATAGTTATATAACAGTTTTCTAGCAATTAGTATTGAAGGAATTGCGGAGAAAATCACTAAAATTGAGGCTAGCGTGGCTTCAATTGAAGCAAAAGCTATGAATGTTAACGCACATTTGGATCATATGAGATGGCAACTTAAGATGCAGTTTAGTCATACCAGTTTTATAGAAGAAGTGGACAAGACTATGTATTTGAAGAATAAATGGATTGAAGAAGATTCAGCCAGAGTTATCAATCATCGTCAGCTCTATCAGATTTACATTCTAAATGCTGATGGAGAGACTAACGATATGCCAAGATTCGTTCCACTGAATGGAGAATGGAATTAAGTTCATGGTAGTGTTTATGTGTTTAGTGTTTGATTGTTAGTGTTAAGAGTGTTTAGTATGTTATCAATGTGATGATTGTCTAGTGTTTGTGTTTAGGAATGTTCTCATCCAAGATCATTTGGATGAAGAATCTATGTGTTATAAATGTTTGTAATCATTCCTAAATGAATATAAGTGTTTGTTTGTGTGAAATTTTATGTTATTTAGCATTGAATCAAATTTGTTAAGGCTGGTGAAGCTTGAGTAAGAGGAGAGTTGAAAGGAAAGAAAATAGTTGTTAAAGAGTTATGAGAACATGAAGGGTTGGTTGACTTAGGCTAAGAGTACATTTCATTTAAATAAAAAAAAATTAAAATTTGTGAACTAGCGCCTAAGCGCCGGGACCCCACGCTTAAGCGTCAGTTCACGTGAATCAGTTTGTGAACGTTTTAAGTGACGATTCGGTCCAAAAAACACCATTTTTTCACCTTGCCTTCATCTTCCTCCTCGAGTTTTCATGATTTTGAAGCTAAGGCACACCTATTTTGGAGATTTCTTGGTGGTTTGGAGCAAAAATTACTAAATTTCATATCCTTAAGGTAAGAGCTTCACTTCTATGTAAAAACCTTTTATTTTTACCATGTATTTTGACACATTTTTGAGCTACCCAAAAATCACTATTCATGGTGAAAATTTGAGAAAAATCTATGGAAATACATGGATTCGGTAGTTTAAGCTTTTAAGAGTTAAGTTTAGTGATTTAGAGTTGAATTTAGAATTTTTTGTGAATTTAATATATTTTTTTAGAAATGACACAAAGAATGAAGATGAGCAAAGGAAAGCCCCAATTTGATTCAAGCAAGTTTGCTAGTGTTAGAGCTTAGGATTGATACAGTGATGCACTGCAATAGAGGAAGTTGATTCATGAGCATTGTTTTGAAAGTCTGGGAGGAGCTGTAGAGGATCTGATTGTTTGCCAACAGTGGGAGCAATTCTATTGTTTTTCTGCCATAGCAATGATTTATATGGTGCGGGAGTTCTATGTGAATTTCCCTGAAGCTAAAGAAAAAGAAGTCATGGTGAGGGGAAAGATAATGCCTTTTTCAGTTGAGGTAATAAGCCAGTTTTATCATTTGCTCCCGAATACTTTATGTGCTTATTTGTACTGTAGTCCTACTGAGGAGGAGTTGGACGAGATCATTTCATCTTTGAATGATGAGAGAGGGCTTTGGAAAATTAAAAATGAAAGCGGAGTTATCTTTTCCACTTCAAAGTTGGATGACACTGCAAAGGCATGGCATTATTTCATTTCTGCTTGTCTGCAGCCTACCAATCATCTTAGTGAAGTGACCTGTGATCGAGCAACTTTGAACTATTGTATCCAGCAGTTCAAGCCCATCAACATTGGAGCTTTGATCCATAATGTTATTACCAGTTATGTTGTCACCGCTACTACCAAAGGTTTGGGATTTGCATCCTTGATCTTTTCGTTATGCGAGCAGGCTAGATTTAGATTTGATAGTTGGGAAGAGATATTGCAACCTCTTAAGCCCATTACTAGTGTGAATGTGAAATCTTATTCACATCATTCCATTTTTTTGTTGGAGAGGAGGGTTTTCTAGTAGTTTTCTGCTTCGACATCTCGAGCTCCTACTTCATGTGCTTCTACATCTTAGGGTCAGACTTCTGGATCCGATTCTCAGTCACAACTATTGCAAAGAATTTTGGATAACGTTAACCACACTGCAAATAAGGTATTGAATTTCAAAAATTTTGTAGAGCATATAGATGGATACATGAAGAGACATAGTGATTATAAGGGAGAATACAACTTAGCTATGGAAAACCTCATGGGCGGTAACCAAGATGTATTATTTCCTTAAGATNGGGGGTTTTGATACACCTAAAATATATAGATATTTTATACACATTTTTATGTCTGTTTTTCAGATATTACACTTTAATGAAAGGTATTTATGTGTGTGTTTTTCAGGTACAATCAAATGGACAAAAAATTGTAAAAGAAGTGAAAACGAGTCAAATTTGGAGAGAAAATGAAGGTGCAAAAATGAACTGGGTTGCCTTAGCGCCCAGGATTGGTGCTTACGCGCTGACCAACGAAAATATAGTTGTGTAAAATTTATAAAATTAACTCCTCTTTACAACAGTGCCAAAAACTTGATGTGGTATTTTATGAATAATAATGTTAAGCACTTAATGTTGGTATTCTATGCAAGTATACATATTGTTATCAAATAATATAAGACTTTATATTTAAGTCTCAAATATCAATCTTAAGAGAAATGTTTAAATTTGAAATGATAAATTAACTAGGAAATTCACAGAAGAAAAATAAAATTACTGTCACTAATTTCGANTTCAGATTTACATTCTAAATGCTGATGGAGAGACTAACGATATGCCAAGATTTGTTCCACTGAATGGAGAATGGAATTAAGTTCATGGTAGTGTTTATGTGTTTAGGGTTTGATTGTTAGTGTTAAGAGTGTTTAGTATGTTATCAATGTGATGATTGTCTAGTGTTTGTGTTTAGGAATGTTCTCATCCAAGATCATTTGGATGAAGAATCTATGTGTTATAAATGTTTGTAATCATTCCTAAATGAATATAAGTGTTTGTTTGTGTGAAATTTTATGTTATTTAGCATTGAATCAAATTTGTTAAGGCTGGTGAAGCTTGAGTAAGAGGAGAGTTGAAAGGAAAGAAAATAGTTGTTAAAGAGTTATGAGAACATGAAGGGTTGGTTGACTTAGGCTAAGAGTACATTTCATTTAAATAAAAAAAAATTAAAATTTGTGAACTAGCGCCTAAGCGCCGGGACCCCACGCTTAAGCGTCAGTTCACGTGAATCAGTTTGTGAACGTTTTAAGTGACGATTCGGTCCAAAAAACACCATTTTTTCACCTTGCCTTCATCTTCCTCCTCGAGTTTTCATGATTTTGAAGCTAAGGCACACCTATTTTGGAGATTTCTTGGTGGTTTGGAGCAAAAATTACTAAATTTCATATCCTTAAGGTAAGAGCTTCACTTCTATGTAAAAACCTTTTATTTTTACCATGTATTTTGACACATTTTTGAGCTACCCAAAAATCACTATTCATGGTGAAAATTTGAGAAAAATCTATGGAAATACATGGATTCGGTAGTTTAAGCTTTTAAGAGTTAAGTTTAGTGATTTAGAGTTGAATTTAGAATTTTTTGTGAATTTAATATATTTTTTTAGAAATGACACAAAGAATGAAGATGAGCAAAGGAAAGCCCCAATTTGATTCAAGCAAGTTTGCTAGTGTTAGAGCTTAGGATTGATACAGTGATGCACTGCAATAGAGGAAGTTGATTCATGAGCATTGTTTTGAAAGTCTGGGAGGAGCTGTAGAGGATCTGATTGTTTGCCAACAGTGGGAGCAATTCTATTGTTTTTCTGCCATAGCAATGATTTATATGGTGCGGGAGTTCTATGTGAATTTCCCTGAAGCTAAAGAAAAAGAAGTCATGGTGAGGGGAAAGATAATGCCTTTTTCAGTTGAGGTAATAAGCCAGTTTTATCATTTGCTCCCAAATACTTTATGTGCTTATTTGTACTGTAGTCCTACTGAGGAGGAGTTGGACGAGATCATTTCATCTTTGAATGATGAGAGAGGGCTTTGGAAAATTAAAAATGAAAGCGGAGTTATCTTTTCCGCTTCAAAGTTGGATGACACTGCAAAGGCATGGCATTATTTCATTTCTGCTTGTCTGCAGCCTACCAATCATCTTAGTGAAGTGACCTGTGATCGAGCAACTTTGAACTATTGTATCCAGCAGTTCAAGCCCATCAACATTGGAGCTTTGATCCATAATGTTATTACCAGTTATGTTGTCACCGCTACTACCAAAGGTTTGGGATTTGCATCCTTGATCTTTTCGTTATGTGAGCAGGCTAGATTTAGATTTGATAGTTGGGAAGAGATCTTGCAACCTCTTAAGCCCATTACTAGTGTGAATGTGAAATCTTATTCACATCATTCCATTTTTTTGTTGGAGAGGAGGGTTTTCTAGTAGTTTTCTGCTTCGACATCTCGAGCTCCTACTTCATGTGCTTCTACATCTTAGGGTCAGACTTCTGGATCCGATTCTCAGTCACAACTATTGCAAAGAATTTTGGATAACGTTAACCACACTGCAAATAAGGTATTGAATTTCAAAAATTTTGTAGAGCATATAGATGGATACATGAAGAGACATAGTGATTATAAGGGAGAATACAACTTAGCTATGGAAAACCTCATGGGTGGTAACCAAGATGTATTATTTCCTTAAGATCAAAGATATCCACCTTATGAACCTGCAACTCCTTGGCATAGTGATGAGAGTGATGCAGAGGATGAGGATGATTAGACTGAATTTATAGTTTTGTTTGATTTTTAGTTTATGTATTGTAGTGAACTGTTGATGGTGCAGATATTTTGTACTTTTTGCTGCGTTTAGAGATGTATTTGTTGAAACTGTTAGTTTTTTTTATGTTTTGTTTCATTAGACACTATTTTGATGTATTCATATTTTTGTGAGTAGTTATTATGTTTTTGTGCTAGTAATTGTGTTAACTGTATTGTTTAGTATATTTAGTTAGTCTGTGTTGAACTTAATTCTGGATTTTAGGAAGGTTTAAAATATAACTAACTTATCACCTAAAAGTTGCATGTTTTAAATTTACAATTTACTACTAGATATTTTTTTTTATGTTGCAGTTGTGAATGTTTGTTAGTGTATTTGTTTGTTTTTATGTTATACTCCACTGCATAGAAGTTCAATGAATCTATATATGTTAAGTAAATTAAAATTTGATTAATTTAATTTTTACTCCTACTTTTAATTTTTGTACTTGCATATTTAAGATGTAAAAACTTTTGCTTGCATGTTGTTTTTAGTTTTCTTTCCTACCAATATTTATATGTGATGCTAAAATGATTTATTCTATTACAAATTTAAGTTTGGGGGAGGGATGAAAATTTTTTCTAAAAACTCAAAATTTATCTGTCCTCAAAAGTATTTTTAAATAAATTTGATTTTGATTTGAAGAAAAATGATCATGTATATGAAGTTATATTAGGGAAGTAAAATTTTGAATATAGAAATGAAGTAAGAGAATTTAGTTGAAAATTGTAGTAATGAAGAAAAACTTAAAGTTAAAAAGTTTTAGTGTGGAAAATGCTAAGTATAGTATAACTATCTTTAATAGGAGAAATTGTATTTTTTTAAAAAAATTAGAAGATTTAGACTTTTATTTTCAAAACTTAAATTTCTTTTATTGAAAGTAATTTTCAAAAACTTAAGTAAATGAAATATATAAACTATTTGCTTTTAGAAAGGAAGATTGGAATTCAAAATCATTAAAGGTCTATCTAGATATAGTAATATTTGCCTGGAAAAGAGAAAAAGAAAGATGAAAAATAAAATGAGAAAGAAAAAGAAAAAAATAAAAAGAAAAGAAAAATTGAATAAGGGAGGAGAAGCTTGAGGATTAATGCCTAATCAAAAATTGGTTCCACTTCTGATCTTTCTAAAGTACAAGGCTTGAGAAACTCTTAAGCTTAAGGATATAATATGATAAGTAAAATTATGCTTAATAAAAAATTTTAAGTGGAGATTACAAAATGCCTAAACTCTATATTTGGAGAATCTACAATATTTTTGAATTAGATAAAAACTCATATTTTCAAATTTCTTGACATTAAAAATTTTTAAACTCTTAGTTGGTCTCATTTACTAATATTTTTTCTAAATTGGACTACTATATTTCAAAATCTAAATTTTAGTAACTCCTAAATAAGTTCATATACATCATCTACTTATTTAGTTTTAAAAGATTGAAGTTTCACTTGAGAACAACTAACATTTTAAGTTTCAGGGGTTTTGATACACCTAAAATATATAGAT
>JXCR01121415.1:0-17721 GCA_002079205.1 Phalaenopsis hybrid cultivar
AAGCCAAGTGATCAAATCAAAGTGTTTGGAAACAGATTAGTGGAAAGTGGGCATTCAACGATAGGTAACCAAAGTCGAATATGGGAAGCCAAATGACTGGAAGGCTATTATATAAAGTCAGATGCCTCCTCCTCCACATCCCAACGATTCGATCGAAATTTTACTTTCGGAATATGAAATAGCTAAGTCTTGAAATCTATGATAGGATTGGCCCAAAAGCATCATTTGATCAGTATCTTGGCCATTACAAATAAGGAAAATTAAATGCAATAGGTGGTGCTGAAAAAATCAATTCTATAAAGATCTTTAATTCAAGTGTTTCCTTTCCAATCTTTCTCTCTCTCCCTCTCATACGTTCTTCTAGTTCCTCAAAAGCACTCTCTCTTTCTCTCTCTTTAGTTTATGCTCTACTAGTTGGGTGTGATTCAAAGACAAATCTAGGGTCAAAAATGTCCTATAATAATACGAAAGAAAGAGTAATATAACTAAACCCAATTTAAAGAATGATAATGTTGAAGTCCCCTAAAATACAAGAAAAGTAAACCAACAAGGTAAGAGAATCACTTTATAAGGATTATGATGCACCATAGAAGCAGAAACTAAGTTCACGCAATAGACACAAGACAATATCATACCATTAGAAATCACAGGTTAATTATCAAACCTAACAATGAAAGATGCTAATGCAACACATGGAAGAACGATGCAAGTATGTTTAGTACTTAATTATTATAGTTTTAATCATCTGTAAACAGCTTCAGCATAAGCATATATGCAAAAAATGAAGAGATTCCTTAGTCCGTCACAACTTTATTAGGAGCAAAGAAACGCAAACCAAAATTCAGCCCTATATAAAGTCTATGTGGCAAAGTTACTTTCAAAAACAAAATAATGCATAACTTTTAAGAAAACAATGCATATTTGTTAATTAATAAAGCTTAATATGTTTAATGGGAAAAATGTCGCAGCGCATTAATGTGTATGTTTACTGAAGTGAAAGTAATAGCCATGAGAATACCTCCAAGACAGATGGGANAAAATGGTGAGTGGCCTGAACAACGGCAAATGGCTGAGAACAGGAAGTCTCACTCAAGCAAGGAAGCAGGAAGGGGAAGAGTTGGAACTTGCCTCTTGGAGCAAATATTAGGGATTTAGATTTGCGGGATCTACTCGTTTACTGCTTATCCCTTGTTTAAATTGTAGCCCTTGGATCACGCCTCACATGCAATTGAGTGGTTCTCGCAAACCGTAACCGGTTCGCCGGTTGAATGGTAGAACCGTCATTTCATGTAGTTCAAAGCAATCCAAATATATAAACGATTCTGTATGTGATCCGGCTTGGACCAGCCACCATTTCATGGTTGAACAGGCCAGTCCGGTTCAACTTTTAAAACATTGGCTTAACAGGTTGTACTATGAGCTGATGTCTTGAAATGGACATTAACTAACTAGTAGATAGTGCTAAAAGTAGCATGGTTCTCACTACGAGTGTTTGGACTTTCTTTTACCTATAAAGGAGAGATTTCTTCACCGTACGTTAGTGAATGAGAGATCAATATAAGTTTTGAGAAGAACTCGGGAGTGGATGTAAGCAAGTTAGGCTGCTTAACCAAAAGAAATTGTTAGCACTGTTTGCTTTTTTCATGCACAATTTACCTGTGTATCGGCTATTTACTCTTAAAATCTTTTTGTACTTTTATTTTATCATACTTTTAAGATTTAGAGGGGTGAATAGAAAAGAAAATAGTAATCCTAACAACCTTGAGTTTAAGTGGGAAAGACACCGATAGAGCCAGACTTGAAAAACAATTACCATCCCAACACCTTTGAGCTCATTCAAGCGTCTTTCTCACCCTCCAGAAAGGTTTCAATTAGCAGGAGCATATTCAGGAAGAAAAGTTCCACCGCCTTCTTGAACCAAGATGTCCTCTCCAGAAGCTTCTCAATTGTTTAACTGACAGCTATAGTGTTGTATTATCATTGAAAATGTAACCAACTTTTTCTCCTTAGAATTATTTTTAGGACTGCTGGACTGTTCCCAAAGATTTTTTCAACCTCAGAAGGCTTCAGAAATTTGGATATATTATAATGAGAATCTGGGAGGATCCCTGAAGCCAAGGCGGTACTTGAAATTACAAAATATAAGAGTATCAAATAGTTTTCTTTGGCCCAAATGCTCATTTCATGGTGCAGAATTCTTCCACTTGCCCAAAGGTCCATTGTGAAAAAGTATAATCATAAAAAGTATTTCAAACTTCCTATTTATTTCTCAGTTCTGTCGCTACCAAATTGTTATATATAGTTCTTGTCTTTGTCTAACATGTAAGATGTAAGGTTCTAGCTGATTTTATTACACCCCTTTTCTCTGTCAAGAAATATTATAGACGAAGGTTAGGGTACAACCTGAGCCAAATTGCCAAAAATCCGGCCTATGAAATCAACATGTAAGACTTGCAAAAACAAATTCTAATACAAGAACATCTTGTCCTTTATGACAGGCTGTAGCATGAGGCGCATTCTTTTCACTCCCAGAACAGTCAGGAAAGTAGTGAGGAAAAGAAACCTTTTCATCAACTATAAAAAAATCGATTTCGCTATAAAAACACTCACCCATTGTGTCCATTCGATCAAAAAGTTCGGAGAAGGTGGGCTTGGATGTATGTTCGACTGCCACGGACACCGCCGGTTCAAAATGCGGTGTATCAAGAATTTGACCTGCCTTCGGCGTTTCAACACATGGGCGAGTAGCAAAGTTAATCGGCTCGAAGGATATAGTTGTATCCCCCTAACAGCCCAAGAATAGCCTTCCCGATCGAAGGTCGAGCTGATTCTTTTCTTACCTAAAAGTTTTTATTCCTTATGATCCCCTCGCAAAGGTTGCTAAACCTACCGCGAAGAACTTTGGTCGTAAGATCAGTTTGTGACTGGGTGAGATCCATCATCGCAAAAGAGGAACAAGTCAAATCATAAATAATGATGAGAGTTCAATCAAATGAGATTCAAAGAAGGCCCATCGCTCTATTTATAAGCCAATAGTTCAGAGTTCAACAAAGTAGTTTCATTATGAGTATTTATTTCTTTTTCATTATTAATTATTGAAATTCTAATTCTCTTTCTTATTGCAGCGTAACTTCGGCCCATCGCTCTATTTATAAGCCAATAGTTCAGAATTCAACAAAGTAGTTTCATTATGAGTATTTATTTCTTTTTTCATTATTAATTATTGAAATTTTAATTCTCTTTCTTATTGCATCGTAGTTTTCTAAGATACAAGAGAGTTAAAGAACTAAATATATATAGTCATTAAGTAACTATACAAATAACCATTAATCTGATGATCCATGTTATTATGAATTTAATGGCTTCAATCTCACCACTCATTAGAGATCACCCGGGAGAAGCAAGCCAAGGTCGAGTGCCTAAGGCTGAGTGATCAAGGTCGAGTGCCTGAGGCTGAGTGATCAAGGTCGAATGCCTGAGGCCGAGTGACCGAGGTCGAATATCAAACATTGAGTGACGAGCGTCTGAGGTCGAGTGACCAAGACTGAAAGCCCGAGGCAGAGTGACCGAAGTAGAGTGTCTGAAGCCAAGTGATCAAATCAAAGTGTTTGGAAACAGATTAGTGGAAAGTGGGCATTCAACGATAGGTAACCAANAAGGTGGAATATCAGACATTGAGTGACCAAGATCAAGCGTTTGAGGTCGAGTGACCAAGACTGAAGCCCGAGGCAGGTGACCAAAGTAGAGTGTCTGAAGCCAAGTGATCAAATCAAAGTGTTTGGAAACAGATTGGTGGAAATTGGGCATTCAACGATAGGTAATCAAAGTCGAATATGGGAAGCCAAATGATTGGAAGGCTATTATATAAAGTCAGATGTCTCCTCCACATCCCAACGATTCGATTGAAATTTTACTTTCGGAATATGAAATAGCTAAGTCTTGAAACCTATGATAGGATTGGCCCAAAAGCATCATTTGATCAGTATCTTGGCCATTACCAATAAGGAAAAGTAAATGTAATAGGTGGTGCTGAAAAAATCAATTCTATAAAGATCTTTAATTCAAGTGTTTCCTTTCCAATCTTTCTCTCTCTCCCTCTCATACGTTCTTCTAGTTCCTCAAAAGCACTCTCTCTTTCTCTCTCTTTAGTTTATGCTCTACTAGTTGGGTGTGATTTAATGACAAATCAAGGCTCAAAAATATCATATAATAATACGAAAGAAAGAGTAATATAACTAAACCCAATTCATAGAATGATAATGTTGAAGTCCCTAAAATACAAGAAAAGTAAACCAACAAGGTAAGAGAATCACTTTATAAGGATTATGGTGCACCATAGAAGCAGAAACTAAGTTCATGCAATAGACACAAGACAATATCATACCATTAGAACTCACAGGTTAATTATCAAACCTAACAATGAAAGATGTTAATGCAACACATGGAAGAACAATACAAGTAAGTTTAGTACTTAATTATTATAGTTTTAATCATCTGTAAACAGCTTCAGCATAAGCATATATGCAAAAAAATGAAGAGATTCCTTAGTCCGTCACAACTTTATTAGGAGCAAAGAGATGGTATAAACGCAAAACAAAAATTCAGCCCTATATAAAGTCTATGTGGCAAAGTTACTTTCAAAAACAAAATAATGCATAACTTTTAAGAAAACAATGCCTATTTGTTAATTAATAAAGCTTAATATGTTTAATGAGGAAAATGCCAGCGCATTAATGTGTATGTTTACTGAAGTGAAAGTAGTAGCCATGAGAATACCTCCAAGACAGATGGGAACAATGCCATTCCACCAAGAATGCTAAGCCCTGTCAAGTAAGCATTTTGACCTGGTATTTCATCTTGGATTGCAAGAGTGCCATAATCCAAAACTATAAGATGGATCGATGTGAGCACCACAGCTTCAACATATCTAGCCTCCACAACCAACTGAACAGCTGCCGGGATGGAGGAAAGCCAGAATGGCGTAATTGGTAGGATTGCACTTGTGCAGGCAACGAATGTGGATACATAAAGAAAATGTATATGGTAGAATCGAAACAAGAGATATGTGAAGCACCCCTGAAACAGAGCAACTTTCACAGCAGCCAACATCACACTACTAACAGCATGATCAAGAACCACTGCACAACGAACTCTTTTAGACTTGGATATGGGAAGCATGCCAAGAGCATGATCCATGACGCCAGATTCTGAAGTGATTAAGGAGTAGAGTAGCCAGAAAAAAATGAAGAGCTGCGAAATAAAACTCAACAAACCAGCAGCACCGGAGATAATCGAAAGAGAAATGGAGAAGAGCAAGTTGGCACTTCCAGACATAACCATCGTGCTGCTTGCCAAGATCTGTTTGAAGATATCAATGCTCTGAAGAGCGAAACCTTTGATCTTCTCCACCAAGTCTTCTCTGGCAAGCACAGAGAGGAATTCTTTTATCATATAATCGGAATCAGCAAAGGTTTGCCTCCATTCTTGGTTACGGATGTGGTGTAAGAGGTTCCGGAGTTTGATGTAGAAGGGGTGGAGGGAGGACTTTTTTGTGATGAAAGATGAGGAATTGGTGGATTCTCCGATGGGTTTAACGAGATACAGCTTGAACTCTTCGGCGAGCTCAGTAACATTGTACTGGAGCGCAAGGGAATCGACATGGTGGACGACGCTGTCGTATAGCTTCGAAGCACCGGATTCAATGAGCTCGGGAACATCGTGATCGTCCATCCAGCGTTGAAGGCCTATCCTTTCCGTATAGTTGTGCTGTTGGAAATGGTACTTGAGCGCGACGACGGCATCGCGGCCCTCGATGGATATCTTGTAGGAGAAGAGGAGGGAGCTGGAGAGAGAGGTGCAGATCATGGCGAGGATGAGATTAATGGCGATGAGGGTGTTGAGGTGACGAAGGATGCGCGAGGTGAGGAAACGGCTAAAGCGGCTGAGGGCGTGCGACGGGGGATCAGAAGCGTGCTTGCTGTTGCGGCGAATGTGACGGGCTGCAGCGATGGCGGAGAGGGTGGCCGAGAGTGGAGGAGCGCGGGTGCGGGTAGAAGCGAGGAAGCCGGGGAGGGCGAAGACGGGAAAGGCGAGGGAACCTAAGCGCTCGTGGAGGAGGACGAAGAAGGCGAAGGAGACGAGCCATCGCATAAGCTTTGAGAAACCGAGGTGAGGAGGCGGGTGATGCGGCTGACTCTGGCGACGAAGTAGGCGGTGGAGAGCAGCGTGGGAGTCGATAAGGGAACTGGCGGCAGAGCGCAGGGTGACAAGGGGAACGGCGAGGAGGGTCTCAGGGAGACCAAGGCTTAGCGGATGGGACCAGAATGAGACGAGAGCCGTATGGAGCTCGCGAAGGGGCATCGAGCAGAGTAATGCCCACTGAATTGGTCGCCTGTAGTCCTGCAGCAGCCGGGCTAGACCGTATAACAGGGCAAATGATAGGGCTAATCCGCCGTGCGCCAAGGCAATGTAAATGGCGAGCCGCATCGCTTCCTCCCTCGGCAAAACCAATGCCGCCAAGACTCCACCGTCGGGAGCCGGATTGTCTCCCTTCTGCTTCGCTGTTTCCCGGTACTCAGCAGCGTTGCCGCTGCCGCCATCAATATCGGACGATGGCTTTGGGTGCTGTTCTTCGCCGGCCTTTGAGGCCATAGGAAAATGCAAACGCGAAAGCCAATGCAAGGATTAAGGGGTTGCGTCAAACTTCCATATTTATTAATTTCATTCTATTTTATTCATAAGATTTTCACACTCAAAAGATTAATCTAAATATGTGCTTGGAATCTCTCTGCTTACTTAAGACGTATGCAGCGTTACGTATGTCGGGGGTTATTCAGAGGGTACACATCTTATATTTATATTTTATATCCTCCTGTAACCTCTCTGCAACTTACTGTAACTACTGGAACTACAGAAACATAGAATTTATTTGTAGGTTACAGATATGTTATAGGTAGGTTACATGGAGTATAACACAGATATGACCCCCTTATACCCTCTGAATAACCTCTTGACGTACGCAACTCTGCGTACGACTTACGTACACAAATATTTTCTCCTGCATTGGAGATACAAAGTGGGCGTGTGCCCCGGAATTAAAAAGATATTTTTACATATATATTTTTACACATCAAGAGCATTAAACTTACATATTTATTAATTTAATATTCTAATATTTAATATTAAGATTTTCACACTCAAAAGATTCGACCAATACAAAAAACACATCATTTCATTTACAATTCAATTTCCAAATGCAAGAAATATTTCTCATGCTCTAACTTTAAAAGAAATATTAGGATCGTGAAATACAAATATTTTTAAAACTCTCATCTTTCTTCCCCTCATGATTTTCTTTTGTCGGAGACCTTTAACGAAGTAATTTCTCCTTCGTTCGGGAATTTTTTCTAGGATCGTGGCATATCAAAACCTCTGATACTGCCATATTTCTTTTCATTTTGATCCGACTCTACCAGAGATTATTGATGAAGGTAATTTCTTCTTTGTTTTTTCTTACACTCAATGTCCTTTCACGATTTCTTTTAGGAATTGGGGGATACAAATGTCTCTGAAACTCCAATCTTTCTCCTCCTTTTGATCTGATTCTATAATAGACTTTTGTTGTGAGAGATATCTTGATCTTCACAATGTGTGTTCCCATTTTTTTTTTTTGTTTTTTAGTGAGTCATTAGATTACTTTCTGATTTTCCTTTATGATAAGAGTATTCATCATTTAACCATCTATCTTTTTTCGTCACTTTTCAATTCAAAGTAGCACCTTATAGCCAATGAAGTACAAAATATTTATCATATATTGAACATATGGTATTTTATTTTTCTTTTTCCTGCATTCATCAAAAAAATTGCAAAGTTATTGCATCCTTAATAAAAACTGCAATGGCATTATATCCTAAAACAACATGGTGCTTTATTTATAAGATTCATGATACGACAGGTTTTCTTATCAAGTATTTTTGGTTCTGGTTTGGTTATTACAGTTTAATTTTTTTACTTTAACATGACTAACAAAGTATTTTCTTACTGGCTTGTTTGACGCTCCTTTGTTGCATAAAATAATGTGTTATATGACTTGCTAATCGCACTATGAGGCATTTTATGGTATAGAGAATGATAATAGCATGTGTTATTTGTGCTTAAAATACACTGCAGTGCATAGCGCAAGGCACAAATGATGCATGCAATTTTACTACATTTGAAAAGTTATTTGTGAAGCTAAAAATCAATGTTACTTTTCAAGTATGCCTAATTTTTA
This sequence comes from Phalaenopsis hybrid cultivar, assembly GCA_002079205.1. NCBI lineage: Eukaryota > Viridiplantae > Streptophyta > Magnoliopsida > Asparagales > Orchidaceae > Phalaenopsis > Phalaenopsis hybrid cultivar. Next base: position 8,273 of record JXCR01121415.1, read on the forward strand.
AATTTAATGAATTTCATTACATTTAAAAACATATTTTCCAGCTCCAAGCAAGCACATAGCTCGCAGGAGTACTTGAGTTTCAAACAAAAAATCAAGCATTTCACTAAAAGTTGTATTATTTTAAGTTAATTTATTTCATTATTATCTAAGCTGGTTTAATGAATAAGTGGTGTGGAACCTTCAATTAGTTTCACCAAAGTTTCATTCATATTTACACATTTTTTTTTTCTTATGAAGGGGTGGTGTGGTCTAATTTCAAGATTTATTCAATGATGCATCAAAATGATAACTTATTCATTACATACAAATATGGTTAATATTCGATGCAAGTTAAAAATTAAACGAGGAAAAAATATAAAGTTGGCCACAAGAAAACTATTAAAATTCAAACAGATATGTTGATTTTGATAATGTTAAAAGAAGAGGTTGAATTGATTTATCTTTGGATTAGAGATCATGAATTTCAATTACAATATCATAAATGTGAAACATTATCAAACGAGCACAAGTTTATACCAATAATGTTGAAGTTGTGGAGATTATTGTTCACTCAAGTGAATATGACTGAGTTGAGGTAGTGATCATCACACAAAGTGGTGGAAAATCTGAAATTTATCCACAAATTCAAGAGACGCTCATTATTAATAACATTTCAAATTGTTATTATCTGAAACCTAATTCTATCTATAATGAAAGTATTGAAAGAGATATTTGTAATGAGTGATACCTAATTATCCAAGTTGTCGGTGAAAATGATTTAAAATTCAGTACACATTTTCATGACTCACATAGTTTTAAGCAATTTCTCCTATCAATAGCTGTCAAAAATGGTTTTGGGATAAAATTTATAGATAGCAATAGATTTAGCATTATTGTTATTTGTTTGTATTGAGGATGTCTTTGGAGGGTAAGAGTTATATTTTGTGTTGATGGACATTCATTCGAGATAAGAGTAAACATAGTGAGAAACATTCTAGCCACAACATGTTGGGTTGATCACAAAATTAAAGACATTGTGAAGAAAAATTTAAAAATCCCTTTGAGAACATTAATAATAATTTAAAGAACTTATATGGGCTATCACTGTCATATATGAAGTTATGGAGGTTGAGAGAGTTGTTGACCTCATTTTTTTTAGGTCTTTGAAAGATTTCTCTACCGACTCTCCTAAAAGACTAGATTGAGACCCGCTCCACTTAGAAATTTGAGCCACTCCTTGACTTGTTGTAGTCTCATATGTGTGGTTTCAAATCCTCAGCACTTAGTCGAGTCGATTGCAACAAACATATTGAAACATAAGTTGAGTTCTCGTAAGGACTGTAAAATGTCTTAGGAAGATCATTTGGACTTAGGGGTTTGCAATCTTTTGGAACAGCACACCACCCTTAACATCCACATACACAACACACACAAACACCACTCTTCACCCATAATTCACTTACCATTATCAAAATCAAATTAAAATTAAAATAGAAACCCTCATAACATGAATTTGACACCTTTCAACACATGTGACGAGTAGCTCGCTGCCTAAATGTTCTGCTAGTCTTTGGTTTGTGACCCGATCCACAATTACGCAATTATTTAAATTCACAAATATGGTCAAAGGCTTGACCAAATTTATATTCAGTGGCAAGTGTGCAAAATTAAATATTATATAAAGATGATAAAAAAGGTTTACACACATAGGGTACTACGCAAGTATACATATCGTTTCAAGTAATATAAGATTTTACTTAAAACCCTCAATATCAATCCTACGGAGATAGCCAAAACTCTTATAAATTGAATTTAATAAAACCTACTTTTAATTGTAGAAAAATTATATAGGAAGTGATTGCAAATTTTTGTTGAATATCTAATCCTATAGAATTAAAGGAATGCTAAGTATGCTAAGCAATTGCAAAATGTATATGCAAGACAATTTAAAAAGGTTTTAAAATGTAAAGTTACTACTACTCTAAACTAATAATGTATGAAGAGTTCAAAATTGTATAAAACATCCTTCTCTTTGCAGTGAGTTTATAATTAGCGTAGAAAAATAATTTTAAAATATAACTAAGGTATTGTGCCAAATAGGAGCAATTTTATTCTTTACCCTCTGTCAAGTGCATAAAAACATTGGTTAATCCATAGTTTGGTCTCTAAACTGATGGTTAGGTGACCAAAGGAAAATATGTTGAGATTTTCATATCTATTTTATACTGTTTTTGATGATATTGCACTTTAAAGANATGCTGTTGGAAATGGTACTTGAGCGCGACGACGGCATCGCGGCTCTCGATGGATATCTTGTAGGAGAAGAGGAGGGAGCTGGAGAGAGAGGTGCAGATCATGGCGAGGATGAGATTNGTGCTGTTGGAAATGGTACTTGAGCGCGACGACGGCATCGCGGCCCTCGATGGATATCTTGTAGGAGAAGAGGAGGGAGCTGGAGAGAGAGGTGCAGATCATGGCGAGGATGAGATTAATGGCGATGAGGGTGTTGAGGTGACGAAGGATGCGCGAGGTGAGGAAACGGCTAAAGCGGCTGAGGGCGTGCGACGGGGGATCAGAAGCGTGCTTGCTGTTGCGGCGAATGTGACGGGCTGCAGCGATGGCGGAGAGGGTGGCCGAGAGTGGAGGAGNTGACGGGGGATCAAAAGCGTGCTTGCTGTTGCGGCGAATGTGACGGGCTGCAGCGATGGCGGAGAGGGTGGCCGAGAGTGGAGGAGCGCGGGTGCGGGTAGAAGCGAGGAAGCCGGGGAGGGCGAAGACGGGAAAGGCGAGGGAACCTAAGCGCTCGTGGAGGAGGACGAAGAAGGCGAAGGAGACGAGCCATCGCATAAGCTTTGAGAAACCGAGGTGAGGAGGCGGGTGATGCGGCTGACTCTGGCGACGAAGTAGGCGGTGGAGAGCAGCGTGGGAGTCGATAAGGGAACTGGCGGCAGAGCGCAGGGTGACAAGGGGAACGGCGAGGAGGGTCTCAGGGAGACCAAGGCTTAGCGGATGGGACCAGAATGAGACGAGAGCCGTATGGAGCTCGCGAAGGGGCNGCTGGCGGCAGAGCGCAGGGTGACAAGGGGAACGGCGAGGAGCGTCTCAGGGAGACCAAGGCTTAGCGGATGGGACCAGAATGAGACGAGAGCCGTATGGAGCTCGCGAAGGGGCATCGAGCAGAGTAATGCCCACTGAATTGGTCGCCTGTAGTCCTGCAGCAGCCGGGCTAGACCGTATAACAGGGCAAATGATAGGGCTAATCCGCCGTGCGCCAAGGCAATGTAAATGGCGAGCCGCATCGCTTCATCCCTCGGCAAAACCAATGCCGCCAAGACTCCACCGTCGGGAGCCGGATTGTCTCCCTTCTGCTTCGCTGTTTCCCGGTACTCAGCAGCGTTGCCGCTGCCGCCATCAATATCGGACGATGGCTTTGGGTGCTGTTCTTCGCCGGCCTTTGAGGCCATAGGAAAATGCAAACGCGAAAGCCAATGCAAGGATTAAGGGGTTGCGTCAAACTTCATTTCATTCTATTTTAATCTTAAGATTTTCCACACTCAAAAGATTAATCTAAATATGTGCTTGGAATCTCTCGGCATTGGGATTCTCCTGTATTGGGAAAATATTTACGTACGTAAGACGTATATGTAAGACATGCAATGTTGCATATGTTGGAGGTTATCAGAGGGTATAGGTGGGTTATATCCGCTTTATACCCTCCTGCAACTCTCCTGTAGCTTACCTGTAACTATCGGAAATACAGAAGCGCGGAACTTATTTGTAGGTTACAGATATGTTATAGGTAGGTTACAGAGATTATAACACGAATATAACTCTCTTATACCCTCTGAATAACATCTCGATGTACACAGCTCTGCATACGTCTTATGTACACAAATATTTTCCCCTTGCATTGGAGATACAAAGTGGGCATGTGCCCTGGAATTAAAAAGATATTCTTACATATCAAGAGCATTAAACTTCCATATTTATTAATTTAATATTCTAAATTTTAATATTAAGATTCTCACACTCAAAAGATTCGGCCAATACAAAAAACACATCATTTCATTTACAATTCAATTTCCACATGCAAGAAATATTTCTCATGCTCTAACTTTAAAAGAAATATAAGGATCTTGAAATACAAATATCTTTAAAACTCTCATCTTTCTTCCCCTCCTGATTTTCTTCTATTGAAGACCTTTAACGAAGTAATTTCTCCTTCATTCGGGAATTTTTTCTAGGATCGTGGAATATCAAAACCTTTGGTACTGCCATATTTCTTCTCATTTTGATCCGACTCTACCAGAGATCATTGATAAAGGTAATTTCTTCTTTGTTTTTTCTTACACTCAATGTCCTTTCACGATTTCTTTTAGGAATTGGGGGATACAAATGTCTCTGAAACTCCAATCTTTCTCCTCCTTTTGATCTGATTCTATAATAGACTTTTGTTGTGAGAGATATCTTGATCTTTACAATGTGTGTTCCCATTTTTTTTTGTTTTTTAGTGAGTCATTAGATTACTTTCTGATTTTCCTTTATGATAAGAGTATTAATCATTTAACCATCTATCTTTTTTCGTCACTTTTCTATTCAAAGTAACACCTTATATCCAATGAAGTACAAAATATTTATCATATATTGAACATATGGTATTTATTTTTCTTTTTACTGCATTCATCAAAAAAATTGCAAACTTATTGCATCCTTAATAAAAACTGCAATGGCATTATATCCTAAAACAACATGGTGCTTTATTTATAAGATTCATGATACGACAGGTTTTCTTATCAAGTATTTTTGGTTCTGGTTTGGTTATTACAGTTTAATTTTTTTTACTTTAACGTGCTAACAAAGTATTTTTTTATTGGCTTGTTTGACGCTCCTTTGTAGCATAAAATAATGTGTTATATGGCTTGCTAATTGCACTATGGGCATTTTATGGTATAGAGAATGATAATAGCATGTGTTATTTGTGCTTAAAATACACTGCAGTGCATAGCGCAAGGCACAAATGATGCATGCAATTTTACTACATTTGAAAAGTTATTTGTGAAGCTAAAAATCAATCTTACTTTTCAAGTATGCATAATTTTTAAAATTAATGAATTTCATTACATTTAAAAACATATTTTCCAACTCCAAGCAAGCAAATGGGTCGCAAGAGTACTTGAGTTTCAAACAAAAAATCAAGCATTTCACTAAAAGTTGTATTAGTTTAAGTTAATTTATTTCATTATTATCTAAGCTGGTTTAATGAATAAGTGGTGTGGAACCTTCAATTAGTTTCACCAAAGTTTCATCCATATTTACACATATTATTTTTTTTCTTATGAAGGAGTGGTGTGGTCTAATTTCAAGATTTATTCAATGATGCATCAAAATGATAACTTATTCATTACATACAAATATGGTTAATATTCGATGCAAGTTAAAAATTAAACGAGGAAAAAAATATAAAGTTGGCCACAGGAAAACTTTTAAAATTTGAAAATATATGTTGATTTTGATAATGTTAAAAGAAGAGGTTGAATTGATTTATCTTTGGATTAGAGATCATGAATTTCAATTACAATATCATAAATGTGAAACATTATCAAACGAGCACAAGTTTATACCAATAATGTTGAAGTTGTGGAGTTTATTGTTCACTCAAGTGAATATGACTGAGTTGAGGTAGTGATCATCACACAAAGTGGTAGAAAATCTGAAATTTATCCACAAATTCAAGAGACACTCATTATTAATAACATATCAAACTGTTATTATCCGAAACCTAATTGTATCTATAATGAAAGTACTGAGAGACATATTTGTAATGAGTGATACCTAATTATCCAAGTTGTTGGTGAAAATGATTTAAAATTAAGTACACATTTTCATGACTCACATAGTTTTAAGCAATTTCTCCTGTCAATAGCAGTCAAAAATGGTTTTGGGATAAAATTTACAGGTAGCAATAGATTTAGCATTATTTTTATTTTTTGTATCGAGGATGTCTTTGGAGGGTAAGAGTCATATTTTGTGTTGATGGACAATCATTCAAGATAAGAGTAAACAGAGTGAGAAACATGCAAGCCACAACTTGTTGGGTTGATCACAAAATTAAAGATATTGTGAAGAAAAATTTAAAGATCCCTCTGAGAACATTAATAATAATTTAAAGAACTTATATGGGCTATCGCTGTCATATATGAAGTTATGGAGGTTGAGAGAGTTGTTGACCTCATTTTTTTTAGGTCTTTAAAAGATTTCTCTACCGACTCTCCTAAAAGACTAGATTGAGACCCGCTCCACTTAGAAATTTGAGCCACTCCTTGACTTGTTGTAGTCTCATATGTGTGGTTTCAAATCCTCAGCACTTAGTCGAGTCGATTGCAACAAACATATTGAAACATAAGTTGAGTTCTCGTAAGGACTGTAAAATGTCTTAGGAAGATCATTTGGACTAAGGGGTTTTCAATCTTTTGGAACAGCACACCACCCTAAACATTCACATACACAACACACACAAACACCACTCTTCACCCATAATTCACTTACCATTATCAAAATCAAATTAAAATTAAAATAGAAACCCTCATAACATGAATTGACACCTTTTAACACATGTGACAAGTAGCTCGCTGCCTAAAATGTTCTGCTAGACTTTGGTTTGTGACCCGATCCACAATTACGCAATTATTTAAATTCAGAAATATGGTCAAAGGCTTGACCCAATTTATATTCAGTGGCTAGTGTGCAAAATTAAATATTATATAAAGATGATAAAAAAAGTTTATACACATAGGGTACTACGCAAGTATACATATCGTTTCAACTAATATAAGATTTTCCTTAAAACCGCCAATATCAATCCTACGGAGATAGCCAAAACTCTTATAAATTGAATTTAATAAAACCTACTTTTAATTGTAGAAAACTTATATAGGAAGTGATCGTAAATTTTTGTTGAATATCTAATCTTATAGAATTAAATGAATGTTAAGTATGCTAAGCAATTGCAAAATGTATATGAAAGAAATTTAAAAAGGTTTTAAAATGTAAAGTTACTACTACTCTAAACTAATAATGTAGGAAGAGTTCAAAATTGTATAAAACATCCTTCCCTTTGCAGTGAGTTTATAATTAGTGTAGGAAATTAATTTTAAAATATAACTAAGGTATTGTGCCAAATAGGAGTAATTATATTCTTTACCCTCTGTCAAGTGCATAAAAACATTGGCTAATCCATAATTTGGTCTCTGAACTGATGGTTAGGTGACCAAAGGAAAATATGTTGAGATTTTCATATCTATTTTGTACTGTTTTTATGATATTGCACTTTAAAGAAAGATATTTTTGATGTTTTGTTGCAGGAATGATGAATTAGGGTCATTGGAGCAAAAAGATGCAAAAAGGAGTAAATTTGGAGGAAAAAGGACCAAAATGTGAAGATTTGAACTAGGCCGCCAACGACGCCCTCGACACCGCCGAAGACGCCCTCGAGGCCGCCGACGGCGAGATCAACGGTTTTGCCTACTCAAGCTTTGGATAAGGCCAAATTTTGAAGGGATGCTTATGCAACTCTTGGGAAAGCTCATCTACTACCTTAAAAGAATATTTTGGCCAAAAATAGAAGAAGTCTAAGGAGTCTAAAGTGTGGTAGTGGCCTTGGAGGTTACCATTAGTGTATAGAATTTCCATTAGAGTGTAACAATTGTGAGGAATTCTTCGANAAAAAATTATTATCGGCGAAGAATTAGAGATTTTAGAGTGACAGACTTAAATCCCAAATTTGTTCCTATCGTTTGGGTGTTGATGTGTAGATGTTAGCCCTCAGGTGAGGGGAACGTGGAAGCTCCGAAGTGAGAGCCGGTATCCTCCCAGCCTAGCCGCAGAATCAGTAACCAAGCATAGGAGATCCGAAGTGAGAGCCGGTATCCTCCCAGCCTAGCCGCAGAATCAGTAACCAAGCATAGGATTCAAAGTGAGAGCCGGTATCCTCCCAGCCTAGCCGCAGATTCAGTAAACAAGCGTAGGATTAGTCGCTGGTATCCTCCCAGCCTAGCCGCAGATTCAGTAACCAAGCATAGGATTAGTCAATGTTCTTTACAGTATCCTCCCAGCCTAGCCGCAGATTCAGTAAACAAGCGTAGGATTAGTCAATGTTCTTTATTCCTAGACCAAATGGTAAAAAATATGTATGCTCTTATGTGACACAATACAAATTGAACTAATTCATTTTATCCATTCACTATAATTTCTTGATAAGGAGAAGGATGTTTTCTTATATATTGAATATCACAATTACACCCTACTTTCTATCATTAGTTACTTATTAGTTATTAAAATTATCTATTTATTTCAATTGCCGATTAGTGACAGATAAGCATATTGAACGTTGTTGTTGTGATTAAAGTCTTGCTTTTCTAAAGTCATAGTCTGTAATTCTAAACAACTCCCTGTGGGATCGATATCTAGGACTCCATTAGAGCAATATATTACTTGAGCGATACCTATACTTGCATTGAAAAATTTGACTTTAACATTATTGAATATTATAATTATATATCTTAACCAAATCAGACACATCTATAAAGTCACGATCAAGTCTTTGGATACAGTTGCTGGAAATTAAATCTTCTAGTAGCGTCATCGAATTCTTGTATTTGTCAATTACAAAAAAAAGTCCGTCAAGTTTTTGGTGCCGTTGCCGATGAGTGATTGAGTGAGTGAGTAAAATCACGATCATAGTAACGGACAAATTAGGATTATTATAAATTTTTACTTATATTGCAACTTATTTTTATATTTATATTTACGTTAATTATATTACTGAGTATTGATTTCAAATTGTATGTGTAAATTTGGACCTGAAAATCTTATACTCTACGATTCAGAATTAGAACGCACTGTTATAATGATCAGAAAATTAAGAAGAGAACCTAGAAATTTTGATACAATGGAAAACAACCTGAACAATCACGGAATAGAAAATGAGCACCAACCTAGACCCTTAAGAGATTATCAAATCCTACAGCAGGTGAGATTCACTTATCTATCCAAAATCCTGATGTAGCTGCTAATTCATTTGAGCTTAAACCTGATAGTACAAAACAATCAATTTGGAGGTACACCAAATGAAGATCATAATTTACATCTTGCTAGTTTTTTAGAACTATGTGCTACTTTTAAATATGACAGAGTTTCAAACGATGCTGTTAGCTTAGTCCTTTTCCTTTTTCACTGAGAGATAAGGCTAAGATGTGGCTAAATTCATTAGCACCTGGATCTATTAGAACTTGGGGAGAACTTTCACAGAAATTTCTATCCAAATATTTCCNTTTTGTGTTTTCCTCATGAGTTCTGAGTAGTTTTCTCTGTCTTTCTCCTTGTCTCGAGATTTGCAAANTCAGGGAAATGTTAACTATAAACCTTCTTATCCTCCAGGATTTAACAATAATACTCAAATTAAGGAGAAGAAG
>JXCR01121417.1:4319-55191 GCA_002079205.1 Phalaenopsis hybrid cultivar
TTAGTTTATACATTTTAAAATTTGTAATAAATTGATTCTTATTTTCTAAGTTTTATGTCAAATAATGGTAATATTCTTGTAAAAAACTGATGTAATTAGTTTTGTGAAATTTTTTGAATTCATTATTTTATAAGTTAATAAATTTATGAATTTTTGTATGAAATTTGTCCTTCAAATATTTTTATACAAAATTATTATTTTTAAAAAAAAATAATATTTATTAAATAATTTTATATTCTAACGAGCCATTTTCGAGCCAAACACGAGCCGAACACGAACATGAAAATGTAATTCGAGCCGAACACGAACACACTGTTCACGAGCCATTTCGAACACGAGCCGATTTCGAACACGAGCCAGATTCGAGCGAGCCGAACACGAGCCGGGCCTAGGCTTGCTCAAGCTCGGCTCGTTTACAGCCCTAATTGCATGTAGCTTTTTGTGCTAAACATATTTTCATGCAGGTCAATTTTTTTTTTTTAATTTTCCTATATACATTTTAGAACCCTTAGAAGAGCCTTGTAGAGGAAACAAGATATGGGCACAGGTTCCGATGTGTTTTGGCGCGGGAACCACGTGGCGAGGAACCAGGAACAAATGCTTGTCCCATATCTTGATTCCGCTTTTGATACTGATGTATAGGTTTAGGACTGGGCATATATATGCGGAGTCCGATCGTCTTTTTCTTTTCTGGGATATATTGCCGATACAACGATATTAACATTTTCTTATCATTTTGATTTGACTTGTTTTCTTATTTTCTATCGCATGTTTGCACGCTTAAAGTGAACTTTCATTATTTCTTCATGTGCTTTGTCTGAGAATCATGAATACAAAATAAAACCTTTATGATTTAAAATTCTAAATTTGCTACAAAATCCTAATAAAATATTCAAGATAATGAAAATTTTAGGATTAAAATATTCAAGACTTTAAATTCGCACTTTTACTATCCTTCATGATCTTTTGACCAAATTTTAAATGGGTTGCATGCATGGCTATCACCGATCATAATTATTAGGGCCTCCACACTTAGGATTGTGGTAAATAATTGCATCATAGCATGTCCCGAGGAAAAGCCCCCGAGCTTCTTCAACCCGATTGGCCAAGCATAATTTTTTACTTAGGTGGTTGTCTAGTATGTTTAGGGTGTTAGAAGACTCTCGACCTAGACGGGGGTAAGTCTTTTCATGGAGAGTGTTTCAACTTTATAGTTGAACCTTTTCTTTCCTTTCTTTCCAGCAGCATCCGCGTCACTTTGACTGGTATAAGTCTCACACCTTGTGACTCCACCTTATAGTTATGAGAAAAAGTTTTCTTCCTTTGTACTTATGGCTACCGAAATCCCCGTGGATGACGCAATTCACGGATTGCTGACCGAGGATCTCTGGACATGTTGGGTTAACTACCTTCACGACCAGGTAGACTTAGGGACCTAGTAGCTTGGGATGACGAGTCCATGGTACCCCAACCCGGCTACCTCTATCCTTCCACTTGTTGAGCCCCGTCGCTGCTTTGACTACATTATCATCTTCACAGCTTGATTACCGATAAGTTACCGCCCGTCTGGGATACGGTGATTCACCCTATGCCCTTGTGACCCGGTGAGCTCTAACGTATAGGGATATCCGTGTCGAGATTATTTTGGTTAATTCATAGGTTCTGGTGCGGACGAGTCGCTACCCATTTGGGATGCGAGAAACTCACTCTCTGCGTTGTGGCTTAGTGAGAATTTTTAAGCATCCAGGGCGTTCCCATATGGAATGCCCACCTTTTGATGAACTATTCTCCAAGTTCATCATAATATAAGCGCATTTCCTTTTATCGAAAGTATTCTTGGGTATCGTCTAGGATATAATTAACCAGAGGGATATGTTCCTCTGGGGGTCACTTGAACCCATAACAAAAATGTTCTTTTTGGTTCTCTAGTTATGAGTGACTTATGCAGATATTTTGTTCATGGATGTTATATTATGAAGTACTTTGATTCGATCATGTTCAGACGTATACTCTCGATCCATTATACGGGGATTAACCATATATAAGTCTTTCGCTAGTTTCCTTTTATTTGTATTTCTATTTGTTGTAGTATATCTTTCTTTTCAATTCCTCTTTGGGAGAGAGATTTATTTGAATAAAAAAATTATATGCAACATATAAATAGACAAGCTGACGACTCTGAATCTTTAAGAAAAACCAAAAAAATAATTACATAAAGATTCATGCTTGATTAGAAGAATTATCTAGTGATGTATACAATGATGAACAATACAACACACCAATATGAAGAGCATTATTAAATTTGACAAGCATCAATTGTCAAGCAACTGCTGAACCAAAAATATAACAGTAGAAGTGAAAAAAAGACATCATCCTGCGCAGTGGAATATAACCAATGAAGCAGTCCAGTGGCATATGAAAATTGTCTTAAAACACAATAAATTTATGAAGAAATTTTGCTACAGAAGAGCACAAATTTGAGGTTATGAAGAGATTCACTATAAGTAAGCAGATTGCAAGTAAAACTCATAGAAATTATAATGCAGGTGTCAAGATAATCAGTCAGTATAAAAAGTTACCAGACATTATTTTTAATTAGCTTCCTATCAATGAAATCCTTGGAAATGATAGATCCATTAGCATTCACAGAAAGCCATGTCAACTTCTTCCTGTAAACAAAGAAACCTCCATTAAATCAACTATAAAGAATGATTGAGATGTACAGGCATCTAAGTCCCAAAATTCAGATGGATGGAACAAATCCAAAATCATTACAAAAGCAGCCAATGCCTCTTAAGAAAAACATAAGCTTCTATAAACTTCAAAAGACAGTTATATATTTTGAAAATGAAGCTTTAATAAATAGTCAAAAAACTGTTGTAACCGAATACCATATATAAATTTTGAAAAAGAAATGGACAAAGAAGAGCAACGTCATATAATCATAAAAATGCAACCGTACTGTTTAACATTAAAAGCGCAAGCAAGAAACAATACTTCCATTTGAGTGTCATACCATGTACAGGTTGCTCATGAGCAATCTAGAAAATAGAGAAGAAAAAAAATGAAATTTTGTGTGTATTTAATTGAAAGCCTTGTCCAACTATTTATACAATAAGATTTTGGGGCATTCCATACATACCATACAATTCTTATGTCATTAAATATCTAACACCTAAACATTCATATTTACATGCATACCACTCAAATATTAAACATCACATCAAAAGTACCAACATCACTATCCTTTAAAAGTGAAAAACAACTTTTCATGCAAAGGTTTATGACATTGTTAAACGGGCATCTACAGTGCCATCCGCCTCATACTCCACTGAGTCAACACCTAGCCCATCAAATAATTTATAAAGAGTTTTGTTAAGGCGCAAGACTAAAAGGGCAATTTATTCATATTTTAGTTATTATTGTGGGATATAAATAAGGCTTAATCTGTTTAGGGTTAAGTTATGTGTATGATTGTTGTCTTGAATCTAGGATTAGGTTTGGGGGGGGAGATCACCTATCCTCGAATTGTAGGTATTTATCTTTTATGCATTAGAGTTGTAATGTTTTTATGCTGGTGAAATAAAATATTGTCTTTGCCCTAATCCCAATGGAAACTATCTCTTTTCTATCAGATAACAGGGTGTTATAAATGTAAACATCAAACTTTGGGTGTAAGAAATGTAAATACAAAAAAATTGTGTGGTATGCATGTAAAATTCCCAAAGGTTTTAGATTATTTTTGGCAGCTTATACTTATGAAAACTACCACTCATACTGAAATTAAAGAGGATAATCTATAGCTTGAACATTATTATTTATCAAAAAAAAGTTGAGGGATGTCCACTCTTTGAAGAGGCCCATGAATTGTCAACTTATCCACAATGATTAACCACCATATTTGCGGTCCCACAACTTGCTAAAAGTGTCTCTCAAACGCAAACAAATCATTACTTGCTAATAGTCAATCCACATCAAAGTTTAAAATGGCATGTTTCTATAAAAAATGACCAAAGAGAGTCTTGTAAATCAAATGTTTGATAATGGGATTAAAAAAGCATTTCTTTTACAAAGAATTCTTTACCCCCTTTTCTTAAGGTTCCATAATACTTACTTTCTGCAACCTCATGCCTCCTTATCTCTGAGGCATTCAAATTTTTAATACTCAGTCCTTTTCTCTTTCATCTTGTTGGTTTTTTCCTCTACATTGGAATTTTTTCTTCATGACAAATCAGATATAAAAAATCCACTACAAAAACAATACATGCAAGCCCGCTGTACAATAATTGATATCAAAGTTCCTGAATCCAAGGAGTTCTTATCGAAAAAATAAGCATCAAGATATATTCTAATCATAACAGTACCTTTATCAAGTCTTCTTCACACATCTTAATCAGCATCTTTCTATAAACTCTAAGCCCTTGATGCTTTTAAGCCCTCAAATGGTCCTAACTTAAAAAACAAAATTTGGATAAGCCCTTACAAAACCCTCTTCCAGAGAAACTTGTCATTAATTCCATATATGTTCCTTATCGTTGTGTACCACATTTCACATCCAATTTCCCCTCCATTTTCCAAATAGTCCTCTTAAATTTCGTATTAATTTGAACCCGTCTAACCACACTTGGTCTCCTGTAAGTGATTTTCGCTCCCACTTATTTGTATAATATGATCATCTTGTATGTGGCCAATTGCCTAACATTGTATATGTTTATTGTTAATTTAATTAAAAGTTGATATTACCCAACTTTTCAATAATATATGATATATATTTAACCTTTTAAAAAAATGAATTATAAAAAAATATGCAGCCCTATATACAGTGCAAATGAGCACAAGCAAAAAACACAGTGATAATGCATGCAAGTGCACAAATTAAACATGAACTTACATTTAAATTCATATTTTTAGTAAGGGTAAATATCAATGATTGAAATCACCACATCTGAAATACGCAGAATAAATTGCAAAAGAAGCTTCACATTAGCAAGTTTTTCATGTATCAAGAATTTTGATATAAGTTTGGTCATAAATTAGAACACCAGAACTTCAAAAACAAATTCCTTTGGATGAGAAATTAAACACGCTAAAAATTTATTTTTATTTAAAAAACAATCAAAGATTTTCGAAGAAAGAATCAGCACATTTAGCTATATTTAGAGAACAAAGATTAAAAGTGTTATAAAAATAATTTTGTGACTTTAATACACACATATTTATTTAAATTTACACATTAGATCTGTATGTTTGCTTGCATACATCTAGGAAGACAGTAAAAATCAATGACCTGGATTATCTTCAGATAAGATGAAAAAGATCCAATTCAACTTGATCTTTTTCTCTTGAATCAGATTGAACTGGAGCTAAGCATAAGCCAAACTTGAGCAAAACTTCATACTCTCTCATCTAATGCCCTTAAAAAGGAATGCAAAGGAAAAAAAACCAGTCCAACAATAGCATGTTTATTTGTGCAAGGATTTACATAAACCAAGTTGAATTTTAACATTTAAAGGTTACTGTAATATTACCTTCAACAGGTATATGCAATGTGTATGGTAATTAAAAGGTTTCTTTGATCAACAGTATAAATCTAGAGTGTCAGAATGTATTCTTCTATAAGGATAATAAAAGATGTGATGCAATTTTAAATATACTAATGAAACAAAATGCTTAACAACAACAGCCCTTGTAATAGACTGAAATTTTAAACAGGAAACAGCAAAACTACTTTAATGTATATAATAGTGAAATAAACTTTCTGAGGCTCACCTGAATTGGCAACTAGCAAGACTGGATGTTAAACCAACTATGTGATCGGCAATCTCTGCTTCATCCATACATTGTCTCGAGTGCACTTTCATAAAATGAGTTGACAAACTTGCCAATGCCTGTATGGGACAATATTTAATAAGTTCCAAATATATAAATTTTTGGGGAACATTTTTTTCTTGCAGTTATAAATTGGAGCAACTATTTCCCCTAACATCGACCTCCTCAACAGGTGGCCGCTTCCAACCGTTTAAGTTTGAAGAATCCTTGTAGCGACTTTGTTCACTGCAAATTAGAGATGAAAGACGCTTCAAATAATTGAAGCAAAAATTGCAAAAAAAATTATTGTAAATATCTTTGGAAAGCTCATTTATTGAATTGGAAAGATATTATGAGGTATTCTATTGATTTCGAAAGATCTACCAATATCATGTGGGATCTTATAATAAATTATTATCTTCAAATTCATTCTTTCTTACCACTATTTAGGGAGCCTTAAATGAAAACATTTTATAGCCCATAACCACAAGCAACTAGAGATAAAGAGGAAAAGATAGAGAGGAGAAGTTGCCAACTGAGAGAATGAAAGGAGGGGATTTTCTTTGGGCGGTTGTAGGAGGAAGAACTTTTGCTTATTCAAGAGGTGCTACTAGTTTCAGTTCCATAAAAAGAAGAAGCTTTTGTTCACAATGGGAAGAAACACCGGCAACATACAAACAAAAAGAGCAAATAACAACTTTTTCTCCAGATTCAATCCTTGTCTTCAAAGCTGGTGGTTTTGTCTTCACATTTATTAGTATGGTAAAAATGGTTATCTTCAGCTTCATGCAAAGACAAATTATTGATGTACCCATCCTTGAAATTTTAATTAAATAATTGATCCGGATTCAATCATGGATGTAGGTAAATCTAACTAAACTACATAGACTTGTGTATCTTAGGTTTATGATCTTCAGACTGTCCCGTTTCCATTTAATTATTTTACTGCTCTCGCTTGCTCCCTTGTTCCCCCTCTTCTCTCAAACACTCGTATGTCAGGCTTAGCTTAAACAATGAAATTTTCTTCAAAATTTCCTTTCATTGACATTTCAAGAAAAAATAAACTAAAAATTGATAGACTATTTAAAATTAAAAACAACTAGATTCCATAATCAAATTGAATGCCCAAAAGCCTCGCCCAATGTACCATTCAATGCAGGTTGATGGTTGAAACAAAGATTAAAACATCATATTTATCAATAAATTGCTTTAGAAAAAAACTAAACTTCTGCCATATCTTTGTAAAGCTAAGGGCAATGGTAAAATGACCTAGTAATCAATAGCAATAAATTTATAGTTTAACTAGTTGTTTGGTTCTTTATAAAAAAAAAATGCATAGTAAAATAGAATACATTGCATTATAATTACAGTGTAGTATGTCGTTGGTAGTTCGATTGTTTGTTAAGTAAATACAAAAAAATTATATTGAGCTAAAAAGCTAATGAATACTCATACTCCTAAACTATAGCAATACAAAGAAAAAGAACAATATAAATGTCAGTTAAGCTTCTTTATAAATCAATATAAATATTTAAAATGTTATTCAAAGAGTTTATATCAATATCATATCATTATCATTTTATATTCATACAACTATCAAAGAAGCACCGTCTAAAACTTGTGTCAATTAAGAGACATCAATCTCGATATCCTTTTCCATATACGTGTATGTGTATATTAGTGTTCTTCATCTAATATCATCAATGGTTGACCCCATCATAGTCAATCATGCACATACAAGCATCCAATAAAAATATCACTTTCTAATAAAAAATATTCATTTCTCATTTTGCATAGTAGTTAAATCATTCAATAATGATGTAAACGCATACCATTCCTTCAACATGAACAAAAATTCACTAGAACTCAAAAATCATGAGTTTGCAATCATTTACCAGATAACTAATGAAAGTACTAACTAATGCATTTGGTCCAGAAGAAGCAAAATGCCACTATAGTAGAAGAACATGATTACTCGCCTTACTAATAGACAATATGCTTGCTCATGACGTCGATTCTTCTAAAATGAAACGTCTAAACGGGGTAAAAATTTAATTAAACTATTTAAGTATTTAATTTATGAAATCTTGTTAAAATTGTTATTTAATAAGTATTTTACTATTATTAGTATTACATTATAATTATCATTATTTATATTAAACTTTAATATTAAATAAATTTAATATATTTTACCTCTGCTACATGCACTACCCGCTCTTCTTCTTAGAAACTTCAGTTGCATGGCTCTTCCCAGAGCAGAAGAAATAGGTTCGCCTCCACAATCTACCTTCTCCTTCACACCAGCGGTACCCACAAACAGTACATCCCTTCATTCGTGGCTTCCTCTGCACACAAAGATGGCATAGCTTCCTTCTCGAAGCTAGATAGAGACGACACCGACGGCGCCCCCTTTCACCTCCTTTGTTGATTCGTTCATCAAGATCGAGTGCGCAAAAACTCCCGCACTTGCCTCCTCCACTGCACGACAGTGGCATTATGTCTTCCCCCGCTCGACATCGACGTCGAAACCTCCTGCCTCTCCTCTGTTTGACGATGTTTCCTCCCATTCGAGATCGTGACACCTCTTCTCTTGTCTCTGCAGGTAGGTAAAACTCACCATGTCAGGTGATTTGTAAAGCAAATATGCATTTCTGGCTTCTGCCCTCTTGCTTCCTCTGCTTCAGTTGTTCGTTTCCTCTCCCTTCTTTGACCAACCGACTTCTCACTTCCTCTCCCACCTTTTTGGCTCTTCGATCCTTCCTTCCCGATAATGGAATGTTACAATCTTCCCCACCTAAAAAATTCAGTCATCAAAATTTACAAACAAACCTTAAGTTATTTTTCATTAAACATGTCAACATTAGCTATCCATAAATTTACATCGGACTCCATTTTTCTATAATTTCAGGTGTATCACTATGCCTGAATAGATAATAATTACTACACTGAGTTAACTTTAATTTTTTTATAATTTGTTTATAATTATCATATACGCTTTATCATCAATATTGTATTGATTAATTCTAAGTCATGGCTCTCATACCACTTTTGTCACAACTTGGCCCGGGGCTTGAAATTAATTAAAACGGGAATGGACGATCGGACAGTGGAAATTAAATTTCTATATTCATCTACAATTTAATAAATGAAATAACTACTAATCAAACTAAATTAAAGCAACATATTTAAAAATTATTTTGTTATTGGTTGTTCGGGTGTTCTTTAAACGTTATATCTTCTAATGCTCATTGTTAATCACTTAATTAACTTATAAAGTTTGTTTAAGAGTTAAACAAACCAGCGAATACGCATACTCCTAAACTATAACAATACAAAGAAAAAGAACAATATGCAAGTCAGTTAAGATTCTTTATAAATCAATATAAACAATTAACATTTTATTCAAAGAATCTATATCAAGATCATATTATTATCATTTCACATCTATACAAATGTCACAGAAACACCGTCTAAAAATTATGTCAGTTAAGGCACATCAATATCAATATCCTTTCTATATACGTGTACGGTATCTTAGTATTCCCCACTAATACCACCTAGGGGTAACTCCATCATAGTCAATCATGCACATACAAACATCCAATAAAAATCACTTTCTAAGAAAAAATATTTATTTCTAATTTTGCACAGCAGTTAAATCATCCAATAATGTTCACATATACCATTCCTTCAATATGAACAAAAGTTCACTAGAATTCAAAATCATGAGTTTGCAGTCATTTACTAGATAACTAATGAAAGTATTGATTAATGCATTTGATCTAGAAGAAGCAAAATATCACCATAGTAGAAGAACATAAGTACTCACCTTAATGATAGATAATCTGCTTGCTCATGACGTTGATTCTTCTAAAATGGAACGCCTAAACATGATAAAATTTGATTAATTTAATAAGCTATTTAAGTATTAAATTTGTGAAATCCCGTTAAAATTGTTATTCAATAAAAATGTTATTAGTATTATATTATTATCATTATTATTAATAAGTTTTAATGGCAAATTAATTTAATATATCTTACTTCCGTTAAATGCCCTACCC
Source organism: Phalaenopsis hybrid cultivar (assembly GCA_002079205.1). NCBI lineage: Eukaryota > Viridiplantae > Streptophyta > Magnoliopsida > Asparagales > Orchidaceae > Phalaenopsis > Phalaenopsis hybrid cultivar. The sequence goes on from JXCR01121417.1 coordinate 14,189, forward strand.
GCTCTTCTTCTTCTTTTTCTTCTTCTTCTTCGTGACTTTGGTCGTGTGGCTATTTCCAAAGCAGAAGAAATCGGTACCACGATCCACCTCCTTCGGACCAGTGGCGCCCGAACATAGTTTCCCTTTGGTTGCGGCTTCCTCTGCACACGAAGATGGCACGACTTCCTTCTCTAAGCTTGATAGAGATGTCGACGCCAAACAACGATGCCGCCCCTCTTCTCCTCCTTCGTCGATTTGTTCATTAGGATCGAGTGCGTAGGAACTCCCGCACTCGTCGCCTCCTCTGCATGATAGTGGAGACACCTCTTCCTCTGCTCGACACCGAAGTCGAGACCGCCCACCTCTCCTCTGCCTGATGATGTTTCCTCCCGCTCGAGACTGCAATGCCTCTTCTATGGTCTCTGCAGGTAAGTAAAACTCGCCTTGTTGCGTGATTTATAAAACTGATACATCTTCCTAGCTTTCCTCCTCTCGCTTCCTCTTCTTCAGTTGTCCATTTCCTCTCCTTTATTTGAATACCTGACTTCTCACTTCCTCTCTCACCTTTTTGGCTCTTCGATTCTTCATTCCCGGTAACGGAATGTTACAATGAGTTTCCAAAAAATTTATATATATACATAACACCTAATTCCTCTGTTTAGGTATTAGATATGTACATACATAATAATTTCTATGTACGTAAATCTTCCAAGAAGAAAGTAAAACCAAGAAGAAAGAAAGTATTTACGTACATAACACCTAATTATAATTTATCTAATGCTAATCTTTATCTTTTACAAAGGATCTTTCAGTCAATGCAAGTTCTATGTTACGAAAACACAATTACATAGGAATCTGTCATAGGAGTTGCACTCGAGTATGCCACAACTATAAACTGTGAGAACTCATGGATCTAGCATCCTATTTCAAGAAAAATAAAAACAAATTCAAGCTTCATATTTGTCCAGAAGGCTATCTATGAAAGCAATAAGCATCTTGAGCTTGCTACCCCTTCCGATTCAAGCCTAGCGATCATCTTGATGACAATGGAGTCGACCGCCCGCTTGGCAGCATGATTGAAGTAGAGAACCCCTCCTAATTCCTGAACCACTTCCACTGTCATCGATCCTATTCGCAGCCAAGCCCTAGGACCTATTATGACAAAGACAAAGCATCACATTGAAGACGGTGCCCCAGGCTTCTTCTACCGTTCCCACAACAATTTCATGATGCAATAAACTTACGAAAACTTACAAATATATCAAACGTAAGCGAACATTTTGATGCAATAAATTAACTTACAGAAGTGGTGAGACAAAGAATGGAAGGAATATCAACAGCAAATGATAGTTGGAAGCATGAGCGACGTAGTAGTAACCAAACGAAAGTATGAAACATGATAGGCTTTCACACAAAATTACGGGCGAGTGAGAGGAAGACAAAGGCGAGCAACTACGGGGTAAAATGATTTTACACATGATTTTGACCGGGTTTTAAATACGGAGATTATAGCCTGTTCTCAGATTTTATAATTCGATGGGGGTCTCATTTTACTATACTATTGATGATTAATGAACAACAAAAAATTAAATCACCTATATTTATTTTATTTTGCAGCTATTTTACATCGTACCAAACTGCCCCTAAATATAAATTGAAAGAAGATTGGGGTATTTCTCTCAAGCATATGTATTGAAATAAGACATTCTTATTTCAGAAATCAAGAAAACCTTCAGCTCCACTAAAAACTGACGTGACATTTTGATCTGGTGTGATTTGAGATTATCATTCTATAATAACAGATAAAAATGGCTTTCCAGCATAAACATGGATTATAAAGATAATCCAGTAAGTGTCATAACAATAACAATCAGCATTCAATAGTAACGGCAGCATAAACCGACATATAAAACAACATATACAATTTAAAAGTAAAATTTCAATTATTCAAAGAGTGCAAAAAAAGTGATAAATTTGTAGCAAACTCACATACTATGAAATCAATTAAGACTCTGAATTCAAGATTCCAATTACATAAATTGATGAAAAAATAGTTCTGAAATAATAACAAGTTGAGGCGGATTCTGCAACCAAAACTCACCATTTATTTATGAAACTCATCAGCTTGTTTGTTAGACAACATATTGTGAATAATGGATACTGGCTCCTAACTGTATGGACATGATCTACGAGGGATTCTGTGATTACGAGATCACAAAATTCTTCAGCCTGGTATAGAAGTAATATGTATGGAACATCTGATGTCATGTTTGAAAGCTGCGTAAGATCATGAGTAGAAAAATTTCATAATAAGCAAAAAAAGTACGCTGTGTGCAATTTTATAAGGAGTACTACATATGCTGTACAATGGCTACCTTATCACTGGGTAAAAACTCAAGATTAGATTTAAGCAGTATGAAGTAAAAAGATATAAATCGTTACTAAATCTTCTTGATTAAGAACTAGGTGAAGTAAAAAAATATGATGCATAGAAGCCAGATTTACTTGGAATCCCTCCAAGGAGACATATTAACCTAACCGAAATAATTTTGTAGGAATTGATCAAGGAAGAATAAAACCACTCGCTTTCATGGTTCTTGAAATGAATGGCTAGATTATGAATCTTCATTCCATTCATCAACTTCTTAATCAATACATATTGTTGCGGTAGCGGCCATAGAAGCACAGGAACTCCTGCTAGTGAACTGACCTGCCCAATTGGGGCTGGCCCAGGGTAAACATAGTTGAACGGCCTAGGGGCGGGATTTTGATGGGGCTCTCCTCCTTCCTTATCTACTTCTTCATATGGAAGTATTTTAATGGCTAATTTCTAGATATGTCTTGCCTCTCCACCCCTTAATTTTGTGTGGGAGTTTCCCTCTTTATTTCATTCATTTTATTCTTCATGTAAGAGTCTATAAATTGTTGTTTTCTGATTGTAGGAGAGGAGTTTCGTTATGTTTGCTTTCAGAAATTTTGTGTGGAGTCTTTTTCCCCTTTGTGAGTTGTATCTGAGGAGGTGGTGGTGCTCCGGTTGCATCCGAGGAGGTGGTGGTGCTCCAGTTGCATTCGAGGAGGTGGTGGTGCTCCGGTTGTATCCTACTCCGAGGTGGTGATGTAACTCCCCTTGTTGTCTTCCCTAACCCTTCTCCTCCACTCCCCATAGTCACCGACCTAGTTGTCCAGCCATCCAATCCTTCCTCTATCCTTCCCAACACTCTTAATTGACTGCTCCTCACCCCACTCCCGCTGCCCTTGCTATCCAACACCTTCTAGCCAACAATCCACCTGTCGTCGGTCACCTGCGTCGCTCCAGAATTTTTGTCCTCGCAATCCTGCACCTTCCCTCGCTGTCATCAGCACTCCCTTGTTGTTCCACCATTCCAACCCTATCCCCGCACCTATATTGTGTTCCCTTATAGCCTCCCTGGTTGTCCAGCCATCGAGTCCCACCTCTATCCTTCCCAACACTCCCAACCGACCGCTCATCACCCCACTCCCGCTGCCCTTGTCATCTAGCACCTTCCAGCCACCAATATGTCTGTCGTTGGTCACTTGTGACCATCCATACTTGTTGTCCTCGCAATTCTGCACCTTGCCCTCGCTGCCATCAGCACTCCCTTGCTGCCACCACCCTTGTCAACCATCCTGAATCATCTAGCTAACCTCCACCACCTTTGAAATGCACCTTAGAGGTGTTTGCTTGTGTCGTTTATGTTTTTTGTTGATATTTTCAGATGTGTTGTATGGTAACCATCTCTCTACATTAATGAAAGTTTGTTTTAAGTACTTCATTGCTTTTTTACTAGTTCTGGCATCATTCGGTATCAGAGCTAGCCCAACTCTAGTCCTATCATAGGGTTCATTAGCATCCACATAAACCAAAACTTTCTTTCCTACCACCAAATATCATCCTTTCCACAACCTGAACACTAACCTCACCAAAATTTTTCTTTCTTATTCCTTAATCCATAGCCATGTCGCCATTGAGATACATACCGGAGTCTTCAAGCGAGGAGATACAAAAAGAGATCCGCCAATTTCGGCGATGGATTACGGACATGAAAGATGAGATCCAATGGGAAGCTATCCTCGATCATGATCCGAAAGGCCAAAGGGGGACGAGAAGATATGAAAATGAAGCGAGAAACATAGTGTCAATTCTTAGCAACTTATTATAGCCGAAAATTGCAAATTCTAGCTTCTAAAGTGGAAGGACCGCATCACCAAGCGACCCCCCATGCTACCATCCAATGAAACCAATTGCATGTTTGACTTAGCCAAAAAATGTAGCTTTAGACACATTGGAGCATAACGCACAATGAGGGGAGTGATCTACTTACCGAGCAGGGTGTCATCAAAAAGTTGGGTGAAGACACCGTAGCACTGAAAACAGTGAGGACATAAATGAGAATAACCCACTTCCAGTTGAGGAGAGCAATGTACACTTACTCCCAGCTGAGCAGAAGGAAGAGACCCCACCAATTCCAATTGACCACGAGATAGAGATTGCAGCTGAGGTAACATTCGCGTCCCTGAAAGATAGTGATCCAAAGGGCAGTCCAACAGTGTATGAGATTATAGTGCCTCGAGCTAATATTTTGCAGACTTTGAGAGGAGCATTAGCAGACCCGACCTTGGATGTCTACAAGAGTTATGAGTTTGAGGAGCCGACATCAGATATAGGGTCATCACAGATAAGGGAAATGCAGATATTTCAGATTTATAGACCCCCTCCTGAGTTGGCCCTACGGAGGGAGGTCCAGCATGTTCGAAGAGGATTCATTTTGTGTCATGCTTGAAATATTACAGGGAGTATTTCAAATGTTAGATTCAGCTCAACGAAGTACCCATCAGCAGATGTCCAGACATGAGTAATGAACCTCAGCTTTCAAAATGTGCCCTAAGAGCTTGAGGGGGTGAAAATTCTTCAATCGAATTCAAGTCCTATCACTAAAGGTGTCTAACCAAGTGGTCTCTACTGAGAGCGGCACAGTCTGCCACAGATTTCATCCAAAAATTAAGTTCTTCTGACATAATTGTTACCGACCACCGCACGCCATGCATGAGAAGTGGAAGGAGAAAATTTCAAATGTAAAGTCTTAAGAGTTGCATAGCGGGAACTCACATTTATATTCAGCGTCCGCTAAGGATGTGCCAGAAGAGGACGGATACCTATTCTGCCGGAATGTGTTGTGGAATAACAATACCGACATTATCAACCCACCAGAGGACTTGACGTCATTTCATGAGAACTAAAAGTTTCGACAAATGAAGCTGAAGCTCCCCTAAACCTGGGAGACTGATGCATGAGCAGATACTGATACGGGAATACGGGAGCGGCCACGGGAGTGCGTGAGCGGGATCCCCCTCAACAAGAACTCCCACTAGTGAACAGTGCAAGGTAAACCCAAGCCGAGTCGCCTGGGGGGTGGGACTGTCTAATTTATGGATATTTCTTGCCTCCCCACCCCTTTCTTTTGTGTGGGAGTTTCCTTCTTTATTTCTTTTATTTTCTTCTTCATATAAGAGTCTATAAATTATTGCGTTTTTATTGTAAGAGGGGATTTTTGCTGTGTTTGCTTTCAGAAATCCTGTGTAGAGTCTTTTTCCCTTTGTGGGATGTATCCGAGGAGGTGGTGGTCCTCCGGTTGTATCCCACTTCAAGGTGGTGATGTAACTCCCCTTGTTGTCTTCTCTAACCCTTCTCCTCCACTACCCATAGTTGTCAGACTTGTTGTCCAGCCATCCAGTCCCTCCTCTATCCTTCACAGCACTCTCAATCGACTGTTCCTCATCCCAGTCTCACTGCCCTTATTGCCCAACACCTTATAGCGACCAAACCGCCAGCTATTGGTCACTTGCAATCCTTAATACTTGCTGTCCTCGAAATTCTGCACCTTCCCCTCACTATATCAGCACTCCCTTGTTGTCCCACCATTCCAGCCCCATCCCCGCACCTACACTGTGTTTCCTTATAGCCTCCCTGGTTGTCCAACCATCTGGTCCTTCCTCTATCCTTCCCAACACTCTCAATCGATTTCTCCTCACCCCACTCCCGCTGACCTTGTCGTCCAGCACCTTATAGCCACCAAACCATCTGCAGCAAGTCGCCCGCGACCCTCCATACTTGTTGTCCTCGCAATTTTACACCTTCCCCTCGCTCCCATCAACACTCCCTTGCTACCACCACCCTTGTCAACCATCCTGAACCACCTAGACGACCTCCACCGCCATTGGAATACGCCTTAGAGGTGTTTTCTTGTGTCATTTATGTTTTATGTTGTTATTTTCTATTGTTTTGTGTTGTGTTGTAACACTCTTTGTACATTAATAAAAGTTTTTTTTTAGTATTTCATTGCTTTCCTACTAGTTCTGGTATCATATATAGAACCTAATAACCATCTCCATTGACTTTAGGCTATTGACATGACTTCACAATAATAATGCAAGCAAAAGAAAATAATAATAATAAATAAATAAATCAATGTGGTTTAATCTTTCTTAATGTGATCAATATCTACTCTATTGTACAACATTCCCATAATACACTAACTACGGAAAATTAGTCCAAAACCCAAAATATTCATCATGCCTTCCTAATCTTCATTCATTCCTGTTATTCCCACCCTCCTCTCTTCCCGAATATGATTAATAATTTAATTCTTGTAGACTTTTTTTCAAATTTTATCGATTTTATTGCTAGGATTAAATTGATTTTAAGATCGATGGTGCTTTTGTTAAAAGTTATGTGGATGTTGATTAGATTTCAAATCAATATTGGAGCAATGCATACACAACTACACAACTTGGATCTAAGAAGAAAAGATTACCAATCTCAAAAAAATTCATTCATTTATTCAATCTATCTAAATGTACAAACAACTAGTATTCTTCATTAAGAAAAAAAAACAACGATTAAGTATAGATTGAAATTAGCCTTATACAAACACATTCTATTAAGGATTCCAATAACAACTTGAAACTAATCTTCAACACATCAAAGATCATCATCTAGTCGATTTGTTGACGTTGAATTTTAGGATGAAGCTGGACTCTAACACTATAATGTAAAGCAAGGGGATGGAATATTTACAATAGCCATAACGAAGTTGAGTCGGGGAGGAAGGAAATAAAGGGAAGTACAAAAAAGGTATTAGACACAATCTAAGAACAAAGGGATAAGGATGCTTAGCATCATTTTCATTTCAATAACCATAACTCTCCATTACATGATGCCTTGACCATTGGCACATTTTAGAAAAGCAAACCACAAAATATAAAACTAAATAATCAAATTCAAGCTAATTTGAAAAATAATCTTATTATCCATGACAATATTAATAAAGATTAAAACAACTAAAAAAGAAATATAATGATTGTTCGACAAAAATATTGATTATTCTTGAGTAGAGATTAATTAGGAATGATTGGCCAGTCCTTGGTATAATTAGCAAAACTAAAAATTATTTTTAAAATTTTAATCTTAATTAAACTTTTGTAATTAGATTTAAATGCATATTAATTAAAAAAAAAACTTGTGGGTTGGATCAACACCAATATGACTTATTAACACCCTAAAACAATCAAATTCATCGCAAGCCACAACGTAATCATCTCCCTAGGATCGCATATGCACACCCATTTGTTATATCACTTGCATTAAAACCCTAAGCAGCTCTCCCTCTCTCTCTCCCTCTCTCTCTCTCTCGCCTGTCTCTTTGTATGTGCACACGCATATAGCAACTCATCTTCAAACCCATCTCTAGTTCTAATCTCCAACTCCAACGTCTCTCTCTCTCTCTCTCTCTCATGTATCCCTTCTACATAGTACTCATTGTTCCCTCTCTTGCAAGCATCGCTAACTGTCCCACGAAAGCGTCATCTTCGAGCGTGTTGCAACATGCCCTCTGCCTCCACCCCAATCATCACTCTTACACAATTTTGCCCTCTCTGCAACTAGCCATTAAGAGGAATTAGAAAAACCAAGAAGGATGATGAAAAGAAAATGGAGAATGATAATATTGACTTGAGGAAGTAGTTATTGGCTAAGTTTTCAGGTTTAGCTAAGATTGATCAAGGATCAACATGAAACTAAGCCCAATCAGTCTGATTGGAATGAAATAAGTTTCACATAAATTAAGACTAGGGTTACGCTAACTCTATATCAAATGATATTGGAGTTAACTCAAACAGAAAAGCAAGATATTATTATTGAAAGCAAATAAGAAATTACAATCAACAGATTGAAACGGAAATAATTACAAACTCGACACACAAACTCAACTAGAGGTCTAAGCAAGATATAGCTTGAACATTACTCCAGCCTCACATATAGCCCTCGAAAAGAGAAACTGAGACGCTGGAAGCTGCTCCAATCAAAACTCACTTAAAAAACTGAAAACCTAAAACACACAAAAGTAAATATATATCCAAGTTATTTAAGATTGGACCGTTGTTGAAAGGAGGCACCAAACCAAAGAGGAGAATTTAATCGGTTCCCCTTGCCTGGACCGCTCAGTCTAGGCGTTGGAGCGTAGGTTAGTTTGGCACGCATGCGCCTCAGGTCAAAAGCCGAAGATGCTCCCGTGTTAATGCCGCTCCTAGCTCAGTTCAACCAGTGCCCCTAGTTTTGACTCTATTCGTAAAAAAAATTCAATTGCCCATGTCAGTGGCATTCGTAGGAGTTTCGAGCAGAACCATTCGCCTCTTCTTCGTTAATCAGCCAATTGCCCTCTCAGATGCATACCGGTAGGACTCCTTTTTCCCAAAAAGGCCTTCCTTTTTTCTAATGTAAGAGGCCCGACGTTGGTTTTTTCGAATGATCCAACGCACGCCCTTCTATCAGCAAGAAGCCAAGATGACCCACACGAGCCGACTCATGGTGGTGATGCATAGCAGGAACATCTTCTTTAGTCTCCTCTTCCTCTGCAAAGCTGCTCCTTAGCATTGACGGACTGACATCATCGAGAGTCAGCGAGAGGTGTATGATTGTTATAATTCGATAAGACATGGAACCTTGCGTTCTATCCTTCTCGCCTACTTTCATGACTAAAAATAGGAAATAGTCAATTAATCGTTAAAGAACTTTGAGAACTATGGGTTCAGTGACGAAAAGAATAAAAAACGAGATGTTCACCTTCCAACATTCTTTTCAAGAACTCAAACGAGATTGTATCGCTCGACATCAATCTCTAACTTCTTCAGAGCCTAGCAACTTTTACCCCACTCAGGAGGGCACCAAACATACTGTAATGATTCGGTCAAGATTTTCCACCCACTCTTGCTACGAACAAAGCAGAACCACTTATTCTAGTCACTTGGCATTTTACTTGCAATGTTGGACAATGTCAAACAAGGTGAGAATGTCGCCATGCCATCGTCATGCACTTTTGGAGGCAAAACCTACAAAAATTGATCGGTAGACCAGAACAACCCCTTCGAGCGGGAATACATAATGACTACCACCACACTTGTAATAAAGTTAGGGTTGATATGGGCAAGCACAAGTTTAAATAAGTTCAAAATGTCCTCTACTTCCTTGCACAAAGGAAACCTCAAACCTGAGTGAAATGATAAAGATAAATGCATATCTCATGCTTGTGGACGTTAATGGGAGCGGGAGCCCCATCTCTCCACACATTCCTTAAAATAGTCGCTTTATTGAAGACGTATAACTACTGCGATTTTGCCAACATCTTGTCGTCCATCTGTGATACTTTTGAGAGCTTGAGCTAAAAGAAAGATGTAGCACTTTTCTTCGAACTAGCCACCATCGTCAGAGAAAAAAACTATCACAAAGAGACCAAAATAGTGGAGCTCGAGCAAGCAGAGAATACAATGTTAACTAAATTTTCTTCTCTTCTAAGCACAGAAGCATACTGCAATTTCCGCCAAGATATTCACAATCAGGATATCAAGAGATATTGGATCTCAAATAAATTATAAATTGTCTTTTATAATCAAAACCTTCGCAAAAAAGAAAGTCTGGTTGTTTGAAAAGGCACCATATGACTCTATTACAATAAACACAAAAAAGGGCTACGATAAAGCAAATAAAACCATTATTCCAGAACAACACACGTCTACTAATAAAAAAGGAGTAAACTATTATTCTTTACATCATCCAATGTAATAACTTCTTATTGGAGAAAATGTCAGACGACAAGCCGACAACTAGATAGAAAGCTATTCAAACTATTTGACTCAAGATGACGTCGAAGCACGGATAACTCCGTCTTTGTCGCCTCCAACTCTCGTTCAAGGAAAGCAGAACTTTCCTCCAATATCACCTCTAACTTGGTGATCTATTCGCGTGACTTCAAGTCAACTGCCACCTATTTGGCCTCAAGATCAACGATGTGCTCCCTGCCCCTGGCATCCCACCAGTTCTCCCTAACTTCTAAGAGGACTTCCTCCATCATGACTAGATGGCTCTCCAGATCACCTTGCTTAATAGTAAAGATCGCCTATAGTGCAAGTAAAGTATTTGTTCGCAATTTGTCGCGCCACCAAGTATCTTCAACCGTAGTAAACACCATTTTGGGATCCAGAATAGCATCCCCCTCCAAGGTTTGGTCGGTAGCCAGCACAACCGACTCCTATAAGAGCTCAAAATTTCCATCATCCTGTTTCAAATCCCCAACATTTTTCTCGACATTATTCTTTGAAAGAAATAAAAGAGTAGATTCGACGAGAAAAGAAGCTTCAATCGGACAAAAAAATAGTGCATTACCTTGGGAAAAGACCCAAAGTTGGCTCGGTCCAAGTTTTCACCCTCTTTGGGACGACCTCCGAAAGGAACGCTTCGGTTGACGGAGACTCCCCAAAGACAGTCCCTAGAGAAACCAGTTGATCAACTAATATCTCTGCACTTCAACCAAATACGAGAAGTCATGCAAGCTCTTATAAGTTTAGAAAGCCCAGTTTCCAAAGGTAATACATACTCAACACCCGAGTCAAGTTCAGCGGGAACCACATTATTAGTTTCTCTCTGCCCTCTGAACAATTTGAAGAATGGACCTTTTACTAGATCGTTGAAGTCAAGACAAATTTTCCCGACAAACAAATCTCAAGAGGCGGTGTCACCTCAGTGCCCCAGACAGCCTTCTCCACTATGCCCACAGCCAGATCCAACAGCTTCACCACCTTTGCGAGAATATTGCAAGACGTACCTTCCTCTAGACATTCCATTCACCGAAATGTTTGGTCTTCTTCCGTAATTCCTCCTCTATAGACCTAAGTTCCTTCCATCTCTGTGATGAAGTTTACTCTGAAGGTGCAACCTTGAGATCTTCATCCCTTCAACATTAGCCTTATTCATCGCAAGTGGTCATAGTTCCGCAATTTCAAAAAATTGCAGCAAGGAATCACTCTTCTTAAAAATAGGAACTCTTGGTTCCCATGAAAAGCCTTTTTATAGGTCCCGAAGGGAGCACACCTTTAAAAATTTGCAAGCGGTTGAGCTAAACCCACCTGCCAAAACGATTGGTTTCACCCGGGGCGAACCAGTCATCGGGGAAGATCATCATTACTTACGACATGTGTCAATTCTTGCTTATGGCATCATTTGACACTCGCATCATGATTTTTTTCACGAAGACACCGCGGATAGGCGTAGTACCGTACGAAATATAATTTTATAGTTCTTTTATCTCAAGTATAAAAAGTGGTCAAAGTGACTTTCAAAGGATCTACTTTCGGGACCTCGAAAATGGACTATTTTCCTTCTTTTTCTTGTCTCTCTCCCTTTAAGCTTATTCCTGGCCGCCAGGAAATCAGAAGTGAATAGACAGTGACAAACACTAGCACTAGCAACACATTCATCATCTTCTCCCATGCCTTCTTCCTAACAACAAGGTCTTTACCAATTTGTACAAACTCACGAACAATATGGAACCCTACGTCCTAAAAAGATTCAACAATTATCAAATATAAATTCTTTGAAGGCTAGCAAAAGAGAAAGTTGACACATTCAATTGATATAATAAAAATATCTTCCAATATATCAAATTTCAAAAAAACAAAGCATGATCAAGCATGCACATTAATACAGAAGAATAAGGGAGTAGAAATTATTCTTCTCAATTCCTCCATATATTCTACAAACAATTAAACTAGATGGAAATTTGACAATGAAATTCCAGGGAAACATGCATCAAACTGAAGATCTTTACAAGATATGGTTTTACTCACAACAACAACCTCTTTTATTTTTTAACAACAGATCTCTTATATAGTGGTCATTAATCTTGGTTCCATTAACTACCAGACAAAAAGAGAGCAAAGAAAAAGAAACAAGCCTCATGGAGATTGGAATGGTAAATCTAAAGAACAAAATCATGTGTATTGAACTGAAAGTGTATATCTTCTCAAGATATAAGCCAAGTTAATCCAGATTTTAAGATTCAATATGGGCACAGATGATGGTGACAGTAGCCCAACAAACAGCACTGTGTGAATTCCATAATAACAATAGATAATTAAACAAACAGACAAGGAAAATATTAGTAAAAGTACAACGCATTAAAGAAAGATAAATTTTAAAGCATTTGACAAAAAGCTCACAAAAGGGTTCTCGTCACTCTAGTACCTGCGCAATTTGTTCAGGTACAGTAATTTTCCACAGGATTGATTTTTCAATAGGATTTGAGGTTACACGATAAGAGAGACCTCTTTCAGCAAATCTGCTAAGAAGATGCCCTAAATTCCATAAAAAAAAACTACTTCGTCATAATGCAAATTACAGAAAAATTTATAGTTAGAAAAACTGGAATACCTCCAATTGATCCATTTTCAAGAAATTTAGCATCAATCTCAGCTATAATAGATTTCAAAGCAAGCTTTCCCTTCTCCCATTTTTGCTTTTCCTTCTCCAGCTTCTTCAATTCAGCAGCATCTGCTTTCAAAGCCTCCTTTTGCAGCTTCTCTTCCTACATTTGAAAAGAAATTTCTCCTCACGAAATCCAAAGAATAAGCCTAGAAAGGCAAGCTTGGTCCAAGAGGTTACCATCAGTAATAATGACTATTTCCACAATTTAAGCCATGTGCTCTTATATCAAAACTGGCAAAGCCTAAAAGTTACACTTAGATCCTATCTCTGTAACCAAATAATCATACCAATACAAAATTTTATGTTAATACCAACCTGCCTCTTTTGTTTCCTTTCTTCTATTAAAAGTGCTTTTGCTTCCTTCAATTGTTTCCTTCTAGCAGCTGCCTCAATCTTATCAGCATGAAGCGCTCTCTGCTTTCCCTTCTTTTTTACAGGACTTGGTGATAGCCTCAAATCACTCTTACGATCATCCTCATTATCATCTTTTGCCTGCATAATATGTATAAATTCACAACTTCAATAACTTGATTCTTAAAGCAATGAGCTAATAGCACATAAATGAAAAATATGATAACCAGTTTAGAGTTAGTGAGTTGCCATCAAATGTATTCTACAATAAATAGCCTGAATAAAACGCTCGACAAATTCTATTAATATAAGTGAAAACAATAATCTCGTGTATGATGCCAAATGAAAATTACAAACATGATTTGCAAAGAGTAAAGGATAGGATTGCCATCTGATTTTAGCAAAACATATTATGATTGCAAACCATTCGTGCTCCCGTAAAACCTGAATTATAAATTTTGTCAGGAGATTTAAAAAGTTAATTTATTTCCTATATTAATTTCAACTTGTCAGCTATAATGGTAATGAACTAGCTAGCATTTCTTAAATATTATTTTCAAAATATCCTCCAAAAAAAATAGCCACATAAAATATTGCATATATTACTCCCAATTATGATTTTAAAATAAAAAATCAAAAGCATCATCTATAATGACCAGTTATCCTTGTTCAATAGTTCTTTCAAATCTATTCAACTTTGCCCTCAAGGAAATCTATACTTCACATGAATATCATAGAGACAATTAAGAAAAACATTTATCTATTTATTAAAATAAATTATTTTCTTTAAGAAGGATAGTGATAAGAATTATCCAGCAGGATCTCAAGGAATAAGTAGTGACAACATATTAATCTGGCACAGCATGTGAGTACAGCCGCGCTCAACCTAGCAAATAGTTCCAGATAAACCTCAAACAAACCAATGAACCAAGCGGTAACATAGTTTATAAACTCATTTAATTAATTAAAAAAAGGCAAGGATTCGCTTCATAATTTTTGGCTCGGGATAGCTCAATTATGTTGGCATACATAAATATAAGTATAGTCTACAAATTTTTAAGACTGGCAAGCTCAACAAAACAAGGACTAGCTCGAACATATTCAACTTGGTTATAACTCAACTTTTACATATATGCATCCATTGGTTGAGATATCCATTAATCAATGCACAAATGTATTCAACTAGATGCTTTGCAGTACATTCAATCTATTCTGTACAGTAAATTAATATGCTCAATGTTAGAGAAAAACAAATATTTTGCTTGATAATTGATTTGAGCTCCACTAGATATTTTTTTTATTAAAGCTACAATTGTTCGTGAAGCAAGCAACCAGAACTTCAAATTCCATAGTGGATAAAACACATCATTGATCAGCTCAGCCTTACAGATAGCTCATTTGTGACTAATAATTTGCTAGTTTAGTTTTTCCTGTGAAGCAAACCAAGCATAAACACGGTTAACAAGACAAAGTCTTCAAATTTATAGAAGAAAAATTCATACAAGATTTTATTATCATTCATTAACAACGCCTAGAATTTAGCAAGTATTAAAACTTGATGAAAAGCTAGGCTTGGATGGCCACTCTCATGTTCTCACCCTCACCAGGTTTTTCTTCTTTTTTTTTTCTTTTTGAAAACCTTAAAAAAAGAGATATTGAAGAATTATTGATGTACATGGGACCAGATTAGTAACAGACCAACAACCATATGGTGTTCTACCTATGAGTAAGGAAACAAAGTTAATTGGTGGAGCAGGAGCAGTAAGAAACAGTTCAAATGCAGAGTTCAAAGCTACGTCTCGTGGTGTATGTAAAGGTATATAGCTAATAAGGTTTCTCAAAGAGCTAACAATTCAAAAAATAAAAGAAAACCCCATAAAATTATTCTAAGATAATAAGGCTACTGCTAGTATTGCAAATAATCAAATTCACCATGAAAGAACAAAGCATGAGGATATAAATTAATACTTCATCAAAAAAAGATTGAAAAAGAAATCATGGAGTTTATATACACTTCTACAAACTAGAAATATTATAAGCCTTTCTAATGTTCCAATCTTGAAATCATTCTGTTCAAGCTAAGAATGATTGTCATCAATCACCCTACTTGAGGTAAAGCTTAGATTTTCATTTTTCTCTATCTTTGGAATGTACAGTTTTGAATTCACATAGCACGAAATTCAATGTCACAATCATCTCGCTTTGGTATGATGTGTATTGAGAATAATAGAATCTGGTATAGCTCCTGATGACAGCTTCTATTTTTTATTCTTTTTTACTTCTTGGGTATAGTAAAGAAGACAGAAATGTTGGAAGTGTCTGGGTGCCAAATCGATCCACTTTGTCCTTTCATTTCCTAGTATACATGTATACTTATTATTGTAATAAAAAAAATTGCTCTCCTTACAATTTCAACAATATATAAAATCCCAATGTGGTCAGGAAAGACCTAACTCTACGACCAAGCTTTATTATCTCTATAGTTGGCCTGATTTTCCCAATATTGAGCAGTTCATCACTCAAGAGGCTATGAACCTATTTGGCATCACTTTTTATGTATGTATTTTGTTTTTAATTTAATTAAATTTTATCCATGTGATATGAAATAAAAAAATATGTTACTTTTATCATTTAATCAATGCATAAGTCAATTTATTTTGTGCTTTAGAAAAGCGTGATAGTGTGTGTTGTGGTCAAAGGCTTTCGTGAATCAAATCGAAACATCGTTGACTTCAGCGCTGGGTTGGCCAACGAATTGCATCTGATTAGCCAACAGTAGGCCCACAGTTGGTCGCAATGGTTTTAGCCTTACCGGCATGATTCATGGATTATATAATTGGGAGTTCATGTTTAAAAATTAAAAAGAAAAGCTAAAGGTATCTTAAGTGTTGATTTGTTTCTAAAAACAAAAATATTTATAAAAGAATAGCCAAATATGCTTTGCCTAATTTTTTTAAAATAAAACAAAAAAGATGCCAAACAAACCATAAGTTAATGGTTCTTGTTTCTTCCCCTCCCTAATTCGTTGCTTGTAGCTAAAATTGTTTGATGCTCTCAAATATGAAAAATAGTATACTATCAATGGTAACTAGTCAACATAGCCATTCAACGAGAAAATGTAAATAAAATATTATCTAAACCTCAATGAATCATAGAACAAAGTTTTCCTCAAAAGTGTATATTTAATAAGTGAGTCAAACATGCTATTCAAAACTGTTACAACATTTTCCATACTACCTTCATGAAGATTCATAAGAGACATTCAATTCGGTGAACCGTATAGGGAAAGCACAAAATAAGAAAGAAAACTAACAAAACAATAAGGTTCACTAAAAAAAAACTTTTTAATATGAAAACTGAAAGGATTAGTTCATGTACAGTATCAAAAAGAAATTATGAGATAAATAAAAATTTTAAAATTTATTTGTGACAATGAAATGACTTGCTGTGTAAATACAGCTTTAGAATGGTCAAGATACCTGGGCAACAAAATCCTCTGCCCGGCAATCATCACGAGGAAGATTATCTCCTGAAATCTTGATGAAAGCAGATTCGCCTAAAACATTAAGCTTAACCCATTACCGAACACAAGGAACTCTTCATTAAAACAATCAACTGCTATAGACAAGCCTTTTAAGATCCATACCAGCATATTTATCAGATGAATCAAGTTTAGCAACTGTAGTAACTGCTTCCAAGTCAACTTCACATGTTACATTTTTCAGTAATAGTCCATCAAGTTCATTTACAGCAGCTGAGTCCAATCTAGGATTTCCCAAACTAGGAGACCTGGAGAGGTAAGCTTCCCTTCCAAAACATTCGATCAAATGCCTGGATTTCTTCAAATTTCCTCTATTGGAACCACCCTCA
The DNA here is from genome assembly GCA_002079205.1 of Phalaenopsis hybrid cultivar. Lineage (NCBI taxonomy): Eukaryota > Viridiplantae > Streptophyta > Magnoliopsida > Asparagales > Orchidaceae > Phalaenopsis > Phalaenopsis hybrid cultivar. Next base: position 31,221 of record JXCR01121417.1, read on the forward strand.
GACTCATTATCTGACTCTAGGCATATCAAACTAGATATTCCTATATAAAAACCATTAAAAAAGTTGTGACTATAAACCGCAATAATATCATCATAATATCTATGCAAAAGGTCAATCTAAAACCTAAGCCCAAAAAAGAAACATGTGTGAAAAATAGCATCCTTCGCATTGCATATATGCTTTTTTAATTAATAAAATGGAATACACCTGAAAAGGAAGCAGCACACAAAGTGTTAAACCAAGCACAGCCTACCTTAGCCAAGTAGTTGGAAATTTGGCACACAACAATGTGGTTACAGGCCTAGCATACTTGAGTGTGCATGTGAAGCATGCAATAAATTTGTTCGGTATCATAAAAAATGTCAGCCCAACAAGACAAACATAGTAAAGTGCTCTGTTATAAGGCTATGTTAGAACCCTGTGCAGGTCAACGCACAAGGATTTATGCTATAAAGTTTCAAATAATAGTATGGCATAAGAAAAGTTTACAGAAATTCTAAGGAAAATACATTAAACATTAGTACAAGTAGATGTGATTTATGTGTGCCAAACACCATTGGAGCGAGGCGATAACCATTATAATTATTCCTAATGCATGCACTGGATTAAATAATTAAGCCACGTTTGAGATCACTTTTGTTTTTTGTTTTCTACTTTTTCTTTTTATTTAAATTTTTTATGTTTTTTTTTATTTTAATTAAAGCATGGTTGGTTGTGGTAGTTATTTGTAAAAAGTCTCAAAACATGTTTTAGGTATTTAAGTTTTTTTAAAAACAAAGTGATTTGTTTCCAAAAATAAGAAATAAAAACAAATAAAATTTATACAAACCAAACATGTTTTCAAAACAAATGTAAAAAACTAAAACAAGAACAGAAATCAAAAGTGATGCTAAACTAGACTTAGTTAATGGATTTATAAAAAGTTAGTAAGGTTGCAATGCAGAAAAACAAATACGATTGCCAAATAAAAGTTGTTACAAGGCAATATAAGCACAACACATGCCAAATTAAAAAGCAAAAAAGTGGAAAAAAATCCAGTTTGCCAACCGAAAGCTTAGAGGCCTATATTACAAGAATTTTCAGAAGCAATGAGAACTATGAAAGCACTTTCTGGAGAAAAAATTAATGATGCATGGAGAATTTTCTCCAAATGGTTGTCATGATCCAAAACCCATTTGGCTTTTTCAAATACTAAATACTTGTAACCTAATTCAAGACATACAATTTTGCTAGTTGGTAAGGCACACTAAAAGGAGCAACTTGTACGACCTCTCTGAACTCTTTAGGCCCAAAACTGAAAATTTTATTGCAAACTTACCAATAAAATAAAAAATATAACATAAAAACAGCCACAAAAGCTGCATTTTATTTTCTATGCTAAGAACAGCAACCCTAGGGTTAGAGCATCTACCAGCGAACTTCTCCCGAGAACTTGCCCCAGCGAGAGAGCACTTGACGATGGACGCATCGGAGCCGAATGATAACGGAGTTTCAACGACGACGGAGGGCGTGCAAACAGCATTACCCTTCTGAGGGGTTGGGTCATCATCAATAATCAGAAAGGTCGGAGCAGATCCTCTGCCCCCGCCGTACAAATTCTCCGGCGACTTCCTCTTCGCCGGAGGAAGTGGATGTGAGAAGGAGCAGAGGGAGTCGTCTTCGTCGTCGGAAGGTATGTCGACGGCAAATAACGGTTGGGAACGGCCCATCTCCAAGCAAACGGGGATTTCAGGATTCAAGTAGGGCAATTAAAAATTTCACGATTTGAGATGTTGAACATTTTCCAGGATACTCCATGCAAGTCGGCTCGTGTTTCCAAAACCAGAAGTTAACACTCAGAAAAGTGAAAAATTACCGTAACCCATAACTATGTATCATGTTTGCCTCATTTTATATTTTTTTTTAAAAAAAATTATTTTGATAGGCGGTGTAGATCAGACATCGTATGCAAAAATGGATGATGTTCGTATGTAATAATTTTTTTCCAGAAAAGGGGGATTTACGTGAATGCCGGGCTAAAGTTTTGCATTTAGGTATCTAACGCCTAAATTTTAAATATTATGCTTAAATTGTATTCATCTATCTTGGATCTTGATAATGGGAATTTTAGAATATATTTAATATATATATAAACTAAAATTAAAAATTATAAAGAAATTCAATTGCATCAGACTTCTAATCAAATTGATTCGAAGTTAACTCAATCCAAATCAAATCAACTGTGTATAAAGTCGATAAGTCTTTTTTAGAAATTTTTGGTGTCTAATTGGAATGTCAAATGTATTTTAAATCTCAGAAGCTTATAATAAAATCAAATGTATGGATGAAACGAACCCAATAAACCCAAAATTACTGAATTTTAACATTGTTAAATCACTAAAATATCCACAAGACTTTGTCAGATTGAGAGAATATATCGGGGGGTCCGATGGGCTGGTCTTTATTACTTTCTTATTTGATTATCTTTCATGAATAAAATGTTTATTTTATTATTTCAAAGCAGGAGTAGTGAGTATATTCTTCTTTCTCATTTCGATTGATAATTTAGAAATTCAGTATTTAATGCACATAATTTGATTCAATTGAAACTATATAGATGTGATAAACCAACATGTTGTACTTAAATCACATTCAATTTGGCTAATGGTTAATTTAAAATATTTTATGATCTAGTTGCTTGGGAGCATGCTACTGAAATAAATTAGGTTAACTTAACATTGACTTGGGAGAACACATGTATTGCTTCTAGATTTGTGTAATCGTGTAGGAAAATATGGAATCCTGGGATAATCACTTGATTTAAGAAACTAAACATGTTTGATTTCCAAACTTTATTAGACGAGCGGAAGGGGATAAAGAAGAGTTTTATCATGATTGTCACCCATAAATTTTATCACATTGTTAAACTTAGATTCCTAAAAATCTAATTCATGCGAGAATTTTACCATTTATAGGAAACATCATAGCTTTCTCACTATTTTCACCTTGGTTTTACTCTTACAAAAAATTAGGATTAGTAACTTTTAAAAATCATCAAATTTCAAACACTTCAAGCTGGACTATTAATCGGTAGTCTAAAACTTTTCCAGAATTAGAAATTAATAAGCTCTCATGGAATCGATGCACTGACTCACATCAATATAATATTTGATCAACATGTTTTCTTATGTGGATAACCAATGCTTCGTAGTATTTTGTTCGCATCAAGTTTTTGGAGCTGTTGTTTGGGAACGACATTAAATTTATATTTCAATTAATATTTTAGTTGAATCGTTAGGTTATAGATTTGAATTTAGAAAATCCAAAATTATATCTTGTTTCTCGTGTTTATTTAGTGTTCTTACTTTACTACATTTTAGTGATTGTAAAACTGTGTATTGTGTTTCCTTGATAATTTTAGCATGTATAACTACTTAGCTTCTTGTTCAGAGTAGTTTATTTCTTGTGATTTGTTATATCTGTTAGTTTAGGGCTACGCATTAGATTGTCCTTATTATGTATGTGTAGGACTGAAATTTTGGAACTAGTACCATATGACCCTAAACTTTAAAGAACTATAAAAATATTAGAAAACTTGAAAGAACTAAAAAGAAAGTTATAAATATGACGAACTTACCCCAAGAGAATATCATGCTTAAACCACTTATGAAATTTGTCAACCCGTCGGCAGAGGAAGTTCATTTTATTAACAACCTTGTCATGGAAGTCGCATATTTTAAACTTAAACTAGCTATCATCCAAATGGTATAAAACAATAAAATTGGGGGATCACCCACGTAAGACTCTAACCTCCGCTTTGCTAGTTTCTTTGAATTATGTGTCACATTTAGGTAATAGTGTTTCCAACGACACTGTTACACTAAAACTAGTCCCTTTCTCAATCAGGGATAAAACTAAAATATGACTAAACTCATTAGCACCAGGATCAATCACCAATTGGAACAACTTAACCCAAAATACCTAGTTAAATATTTCTCTCCACCTAAAACTATCAAATTTAAGAATGATATCAAATCATTTACCCAGTTAAAGGGAGAATCTATTTATGAAGATTGAGAGATACTCAAGGAATTGTTTAAAAGATGCATATAGTATGCCCTACTTGACTGACTGATCTTTCAAACCTTTTACAATATGTTGGTCGGATCGTTGAGGTCGATATTAGATGTTACAGCTAGGGGTCTCTCATGTTAAAGCCATTTGAGGAAGCTCATTCATTGATTGAGAAGATGGATACTAATAATTTTCAATGGCATTCTGATATAGTCAACTTTAGGAAGGTGGCTAGTGTGCACGACATAGATTTGTTAACAATTCTAACTTCACAAGTAGCTATAATATTCAAAAAGTTAGATAATTTAGGTCTGAATTTTGCACCGAGATTAGCAGTAATAAAGGAAAATGTTTATGAATAACTAGTTAATCCTAATGTTATGCTTGTAGATTATATGAATGACATAACCAACATATACATAAACCTATATCTCAATATCCACAACCCATGTTGAAAAAAGCACCCAAAATTTAACAAGAATAACAACTACCAAAGTGTAGAAACTCAGTAGCGAGGTAGCAACAAACATAATCCTGTAGGTAAATAGAATAATCGGGATAGTGGAAACCCTAGACTAACCTACCCACCACAATTCACTTTTCATATATAATTTAAGAAAAAAAATTATCTTTGGAAGAGATTATGTTACAAATGAGGAATCCTTTATAAAGTTAGGTTGTATTTTAAAAATTATCGAGAACCAACCAAGATAAATATTTAATTCCTTAAGCAATCAAACAAACAGGACATTACCTAGTAATATATAAGTGAATCCTAAAGACCAATAAAATGAAGGTGAAAGCCATTCAGTTAAGAAGTGGGAAGGAGTTAGAAGAAATTTGTAAGGAGTTTAGCCCCGAAGGAGTTAACCCTGAGCGTGAATGTTCTAATGAAAAACCTAAAAAGGACCTAGAAAAATATGACTCATCTCATAGGAAACAATAATAAAAGCTACCACCACATTTTCCCCAACAACTTCAAAAACATAAGATTGATTAACATTTCTCTAGGTTATTGAAAGTATTTAAAAATATTTCAATCAATAATTCATTTGCCAAAGTCTTAGATCAAATGAATAATTATGTAAAATTCATGAAAAATTTCCTCAATAAAAATAAAAAAATTAGGTGACTTTGAGACTGTAGCACCAAGCACGCAGTGTAGCTCAATTCTTCAAAAGAAATTTCCTCAAAAATTTAAGGAACTGAATAGTTGTACCATGTTTTATGCATTGGAGTGAAATTCTTTAAGAAGGCCTTATGTGAAATAGGTGCGAGCATAACCTCACGTTTGTCTATTTTCAAAAGACTAGGATTAGGAGAAGTTCAACCTACCCAAGTGGCTCTGTAGTTAGCCGATCAATCTATTACATAACCCAGAGGAGAAAGAAAAGATGTTCTTGTTAAAAATAAGTTTATCTTCCCTGTAAATTTTATAGTGTTAGAAATGAAGGAAGATAAGAAGATCCCAATAATCTTAGGCAAAGAAGCATGATGATTGATGTTTAGAAGGGGGGAGATGACTATGGGGGTTAATGATTAAGAAGTGATATTCAATGTTTTGAAATTGCTTAAATATCCCATGACTCTAGTCATGATTTTTGTTATAGGTTAGACTTGGTGGATGAGTTGATTAAGGCCCAATTTATGGGCACCACTGAGTAGACCCATTACAATAAGAGTTTATAGACAAAAATAGTAAAGTTTTTAAAGAAGAATCAGTTATACTATTAGAAGCGAACCATGGAATGATTAAGGATAAGTTTAAAATTTAAGACACCTCAGCTAATGTTAAACCCTTATTAACATCTGTAGTAGAGTTCCCCAATTTAGAACTTAAGCTTCACCCAAGCCATTTGAAATATTTATTTTTAGGAGAATCATCGACTTTATTTATCATTTTTTTCTCCTCTAAGTTGGTTGATTGCAAAAGGAAAAATTGATGTGAGTGTTGAGGAATTTTAGGAAATTTTGTTTGGTGAACAATATTAGAAGTAAATGGTATTAGCCATTTCTTATGCATGCATAGAATTTTGATGGGAAAAGATCACCAACTCAAAACTGATCTCTAGAGGAAGATAAAATTAGTAATGAAAAAAGCAATGAAAAAATGAGATTTTGAGTGATTAGATGCAAAAATCATTTACCCAATTTCTATTAGTGTTTAGGTTAGCTTGATACACAATTTTCCTAAGAAAAGAGGTGTGCTAGCAGTGGAGAAAATGACCAAAAAAAATAATACCCATTAGGAGTGTCATAAGTTCGAGAATTTGTATAAATTATAGGAAATTAATAAAGCCACTAGAAAAGATCATATTCCCTTACATTTCCTTAATAATATGTTAGATAGATTGGTAAGACACTCTTACTATTGTTTCCTTGATAGATATTTGGGATATCACCAAATTCCTATAGCTCCTGAAGGTTAAGATTAGACAACCTTCACTAGTTTTTCTGAAACATTTGTCTTTAGAGAATGTCTTTCAGATTATATAACGTCTCAATCAATATTAAAGATGTATGATGACTTATTTTCAAATCTTAGAAAAAAGATGATTGAAGTTTTCATGAACGATTTTTTATTTTTGTCATATCATTTAGTGTATGTCTTGAACACCTTTAAAAAGTTTTATAAATGTGTGAAGAGACCAAACTAGTGTTGAATTGAGAGAAATGTCAATTTATGGTTTGCAAAGGAATTGTATTAAGGCATAATTTATCAGAAAAAGTGATGAAAATAGATGTAATTAATATCAAATTTATAGGAAAAGTACACTCGCCTACATCTGTTCTAGGGATTATAAGTTTTCTTGAGCACTCAAGATTCTATCGTAGATATATTAAGGACCTTTATGGTTATCCAAACGATTATGCCATTTATTAGAGAAGGATGTGCCTTTTGAGTTTGATGAAAACTACCTTGGAGCCTTTGAGCGTTTGAAGGAAAAAATTAATCATTACACCTATTAATATAGCACTGAGCTGGGAACTTTCATTTGTGCTAATGTATCATGCTAGCGAATAGGTTGCAAAGAGCAGTGTTAGAACAACATAGAGATATGATTTTCTATGTTACTGTGCAAGTAGAAGTCAACATGAAGCTCAACTGAATTATACCATTATAAAGAAAGATTTGCGTGCAATAGGCTGTGCATTTGAAAATTTTAGGTCTTACCTGATATGCACTAAAGTTAAAATTTATAATTATATTGACCACTCTACCTTATAACTAAGAAGGATATCAAACCTCAATTGATTTGTTGGATACTTATGTTATATGAATTTTATATAATGGCAATCAATATGCAATAAACTAAAACAAGGTACCAAACCACTTATCCTGATTATAGGAGCAATATTCTTCTGATCATTTTGATGATATTAATGAGAAATTTCTTTGATGATATTTGCTTGCCATTTCAAAACAAAATATTTCTTGGTATGTTGAGATAGTGAACTACATTATTAATAGTGTTATACTTTTTGATATGTTGCATAACCAATAGGAGAAGTTCATTTTAAATGCCGAATTTTACTTTTGAGATGAACCATTTTTGCCTGGAAGTGTAAGGATCAAAATATTAGGTGTATCCCATTTGAAGTGAGAAATTATTAGAGTTTGCCACATTCTGAATTTAGAGGGTATTTTGAAGGATTTAGAACTGCCTTTAAGATTTATAATCTGAATTTTATTGGTTTGTCCTATTTAATGATGTTAATAACTCTATTAAGAAATGTGATCGGTGTTAGAGGGAATGTAATATTTTGTTATGAGATGAAATTCCCTTAAACTACATGGTGGTAAAAATTTTTAATGTTTGGGGAATAGATTTGATGGGCAATTTGTGTCTTCTTTAGGTAAGATTTATATCTTGGTAGCAACATACTACGTCTCTAAATAGATTTAAATAGTGATTTTAACCAAATTTGATTCAAAGGGTGTTTATAGTTTTTAAAGAAGAATATTTTTAGTAGATTTGGAACACCCATAGTTATAATCAGTGATGGGAAAATCATTTTACAATAAAATAATTGACATACTTATCATTTTCAGGATTAGTAGAAGTGTCCAACAGGGAAATCAAGAGAATATTAAAAAAATGTTAATTCAAGTAGAAAGGACTGTTCACTCAAGTTAGATGACACTTTATGGGTCTATAGAACATCACACAACACACCCATACGAATGCCTCCTTATAGGCTGATTTTTGGAAAAACCTAACTTGACTAGTGAATCAGAGCATATAGCCTACTAACTAGTTAAGAAATTCAATTAAAGTATTAAGGAATCAGTAGAAAAAAGATCATTATATTTGAAAAAATTAGAAGAGATCAAATTTGAGGCTTATAATATGCTAGAATCTATAAAGAACAAATGAAGAAATGATATGATCAAAAACTTACTTTGATGAATTATGAACATAAAGATGAGATTTTGTTATAATTCAAAGTTAAAAATTATTCCACAGGAAAAGAAAAGTTCAATTGGTTTGGTTTGTTTACTGTAGTAAGTGTATCTATTTAGATTCGTTGATACTTGGAAAGAAAAATTGTCCGAGTTTTTAAGGTTAATGGCTAGAGACTAAAACTGCGCTTATGTGGTGTAAGGACTGGACATAGAGAAACTCTAACCTTGGGTTATCCAAAATAGTAAATCAAATATTAATTGGTTGATGACATAAAACTAATCACTTCTTAGGAGGCCACTCAAGCGTTATCTTATAGTTTGTTTGTGATTTGCTTATGCTTCCATTTAGTTTGCTTTTGTTTTGAAGTGTGATGTATGCAATGCTAGTTTGGATGCTTAACTTGAGTTGATTTGATTGCATGTGAAGTGGTAGGGTGAAAAATTAGGCATGCATGTTCTTGAGTGAGCACCTCTGCACTGCTCTTGAGCACCTAGGTGTTACCAACACATGACAGTGTTACCCCCACACTACTTTGGAGTGTCCACGCATTACCCGCTCGAGACAATGGAGCCCCCATGCCATGCCTAAGTGCCTATGTGCTTCCACTAACCTATTTTTCAAATATGTCTTAGCGCATTGGCTCTGCTCCTTCAACGCCTCGGTGTCAGGCCCTTTATTTAAAGTGATATTTTTCTTTTTTCTCTTGTTTGCTTGATCACCCTCCTTGCCCTAGCAACCAAGAAAAGTTTTTGGAAGGAGATGATCGAGAAGAAAGAGAAGCACAAGAATGAGAAGAAAAAGAAGGAGAAGGAGAGGGAAAAGAAGGAAGATCACATAAGTTTCCTAGCTTGTAGGTGAGATCGTCGTCTCTTTTCTCTTCATGTTCTCATCTCCATCGATTTCTTCATTTCCTTATCTCATTTTCTCATTTCCATCATTTTTTTCGTATCCTTGCCTAGTTTTTTTATTTTATTTTCATACTCGAATTCCTCATTTCCATATCTGATTTTCTTAGCTTCATGACACCTAAGACTAAGGGTGGTAGAAAAAAAATCTTACGTCAAAAAGTATGTTAGTGTAATAGCTAAAGAATAATACAATGACTTTTTGATGTCAAAGAAGTTCATTCCTAAGAGGGGATTAATATAGCCAAACGGTTAGGTAGAAGGGACAATCACAAAGAGAAATTGGGAAAGATTTTGTCAATGAGAGCAGTAGGTGGACGAGCTTTTTTGGAGTTATGACACGTCCATACTTGATTAAGATTGCTTTGGGTTGTCATTATTTTGTATACAAGTTGTATGCTGAATAAATATTATTTATATTGTGCTCCTTTTATTGGTGTAAACCACCATTGACAAAATGTTCTCTTCGGAGTTTGTTTTTTGTTAGACGAGACGTTGATTCATTCAAATGACTACTCAAAACATTTATTCGTATCATGGATGACAAGCATCCAATAACAATCTTTACTTATCAAGATCAAACAATGGCAGGAGCTATAAAAAATTTTATGCCACATACAAGACATAGATTATGCCAATGACATATCTACAAAAAAAATTTCCTTTGAACGTCCATTGTGGGGTGGGTAATAACTCAGTCAACGACATTTTCTATAAATGCATGAGCAAATACGACTCTGAAGAGGAGTTTGAACAAATTTGGATTGTCATGAATGAGAAAGAAAATCTACATGACATCGTTTGGCTAGATAATTTGTACAGCATTAGACATAAGTTTTCAACAAACTTTAATAAAAAAATATATGGAATGAAAATCTTATTAACACAAAGAAGCAAGTCCACAAATAATATTTGTCATGGTATCTCCAAACCAACAAACTCTATTATCGATTGTTTTTTGGGACTTAAAAATGTCATGAAAGCATGAGAAAGACGAGGATTTCAAATGTGTTGTTTGTAATTACTCCCGTAGTTAAAAACAATCCAACGTTGAGGCAACCAACTTCACTAACATCACAATAATATCATAAAAATACAGCAATAACAACATAATAACACCGCAATAACACTAAAAATACCGTAACAACGCCATAATAATACCACAATAACACTGCAATAATACATCAATAGCACCTCAATAGCATCACATTAATATCGAAATAACACTATAATAGCACTCCAATAACATCGGTTGAATACAACCACAAAACAACCACAATATCACGTAAATAATACCTCAAAAACACCACAAAAATACCGCAATAAAACAATAATAACACTACAATAACACCAGTCGAATACCACCACAAGCCGCCACAATACCACTAAAATAATACCAAAATAATATCACAATATCATCGTGATAAAACCAGTCAAATAAGATTACAGAACGAGCACAATATCACTCAAATAACACCACAATAACATATCAATAACACATCAACATCACCTTAATAAGCCCACAAAAATATTGTAACAATACAATTCAATAACACTACAAAAATCCTTCAATAACAACATAAAAAAAATTGCTAAACATCATAAATTAATGTCGATATTTCAAGCGCAGCTAAACTCCCTCCATTTCAAACTTCTCGCCATTATTTTGAGAATTCATCACCTCTATTTCAAACATCCATTTTCAAATTTCATCGCCTCCATTTCAAACTTCTCGCCATTTTTTTCGATCCCATCATCAATATTTCTAGTCCGGTGAGAGAGAGGGGAAGAGAAAATCGTTGTGAAAACCTACCCAATGGCATGAGAAGAAAATGAAGATTTATTCGAGGCAAAGGGATTTGTTTTCGAAGAAAGCTAGGTCGAGCCAGATCATATATTAAAATTTAGCACATTTCATTTTTTTATTCAGTGAGACCGCTGGTTACATGTGGCAAAATTTTATTGGAATGTTTTTTTCAAACTAAGCTCATCAGCATTAATAACAATAACAGTAAACAAAATACAATTAGATGCATCATTGCAAATAATAAACATATAAAATTCCTTCACGAAACAAATAAAATCCATGAAACACAACAAATTTTGATTGATCATTGATAAGAAAAAAATTTTAAAAAATGAAAATTGTATTTCATGAACCAAATTGTGCCACTTAAATTTATTAGACGACCATTTTTGGTTTAGGAATCATTTGCATTCAAACCTGTATGATATTCCTAATCACAGCAAGTTGGCTGTCACCATTTCCAACTTTATTCAAAATAGAATGCAGGCAAAGAATCCCCTGAAGGATTTAACTATGATTTCCACCAAAGAAATAAATTCAAAATTACAATTAACTAAATTTCAGGAACTCTGACAAAGTAATTTTTAATATTTCTCACATAATACAGCAAAGAACAATTTTCGTTCATAAAAACAGATTCATGTTTGCAAACTCAAATTGACAGATCTAACCACAAGGAAGAACTAGCAATGATATTTCTATGGGAAGTAAACGGGCCAATTGATGTAGTATGAGTCACGCAGCGGCTTGCTCATGTACTGGTTCCACTGTAAAGAAAGAAGAACAAAACAATTGAGCTATTGCATCGAAAAATGAAATAAATTTTTCGAAAGGAAAACAAACCTATAGTATTCTTTGCCTGAATGATTTTAAGGAAATTTAAGTTCAATAGTTAGTCTAATTTCATCCATTTTTCATAGCTGCATCACATTTGTGGTTTGCAAACAATACAAAATTCAGATGTCAGTGTTGAGAAAAAGCAAAATAACTGGGTTTTCAAACAAATCAGGCAAAAGTTTCATCATTGAGTTATATAAAATTATATAAAATTATGTGTTAGAAGTAGACTGGGAGATAAATCTCAAACAGCTTGGCTCCGAACGACGAGTCACACACAATGAGTTACGTGAAATACAACGAGCAGGAGGTTTAATTTTTATATGAAACTCAGTACAAAAGAAAAGCTATGGGATCTAGCCAAATTAAATAGTTTCTATTAGTAGATATGAGTACAAAAGATCATCATTTCTCAAATTTGGAAACATCAAACCAAAGCAAGAGTAGATTATTGATAGGATAATTAGTGTTGGTGAGACAATAATATCACCTACTAAGAAAATCATCCGTACATGGTAGAAGACACTAAAACATAAAGGTGGTGAATGAGTGATGTTAAAAGCCGGGCAGGCAACACATAATGGCTAGGACATAAAGGATGTGTTGATGATTGAGGGCAATCCAAACTAAACTCCTAAAGATGTCGACGTCAAAAGCAGAGTAATTAGAAAAAATTCTCCTTCTGGAGATGGTGGTGGCAAGAGCTGAGACACAATAAGGCCATAAAGGATGGTTGGGTTGATCATCTCCAATAGGTTTGGGCAGCAAGATCTAAAGGTGATGAATAAAGCGGCATTGAAAGGTTATGGAGGTAATTGAGAGCAAGCAAGATGGTTCTCCTTCCGGATATGGAGACATCATGACTTTAAGATAGCAGATGAGTCGTTGTAGAAGCATCGTAGAAACGAGTGAAGGTGATTGGGTAGGTCCTTCCTCTAGAGGTGAGATAAGATGACTCAGAAAAATATAGCAGACAATCAATGAGAAATTAATGCAAAATTGGAACTCCAAGAATTTTTTAATGATCCAAAAATTCAGATTATCCCAAATAAATAGAATTATCATCTATTTATAGATTTTGAAAAAGGATATTTTGTTGGTTATTTAGAATATATTAAAATAAATTATTCTTGTTAAAAAAGAAAAAATAAGATCACACTCCCTCAACATAAGTGATTGATAATCGTCCTTGGTGATACCGACAAACGCTATGGGTGCAGAATTCAACAAGAAAATAAAGAGAAAATGCCAAAAAACAGAAACCAGAAATAAAAAAGCTGAAAATCATAGAAAACAGGAAATAAAATACAAAACAAATTTACTAATCAAATAAAAGATATAGGATACAAGAGTTTCCAACTCTCGTAATCAATATGGATACAGAAATCACCACCTGAAAGGTTGACGCGGAAAGAAAACCCGAGATGTCACCACCAACTACAAAGGGATATAGTTGTCACCACCCAAAGCTGTTGATACAAACATATTCCCATCCAGAAATCTACGGAGCCCAAGCTCTCACATCTTTCTACATCATTTCAAAAGTCTTCTAATACAATACAAGACACCCTATTTATAACTCGAGCGCTAAATCTGCCACAAGTAAATGGACAAAAAAATAGTTACCAATACATTGACGCACAACCTAAAACAAATGGCTCAACCACACATAACCCGGGCCATGACTAAACACTCCGTGTCATTCTCCTCATGTATGTGGAGCTTCCTCTTCATCTTCAGATAAACATCTGCCTCGACTAGATTCAGAATGAATACTTGATTGGTTCTTGCAATAGCTCTTTGTAAAGGCACATCTAGGATCAGCCGAAGAGGAGTAAAAAGCAAGGAGAAGAGTTTTTGTTCTCTTCAAATAATGGGTTCATGGAATGAATCCTCACGGTCGTAACAGCAAGAACAACAGCAATTGTGAATTTTGAAAAAGAATTCTGAGATAATTCTCTATAAAGGCTAGCAAAACATGGAACGCCAACTGCACATGTAAAAACTGAACAATCGCCGTCCACAGCCGACATTAAACAGAGGCTAAATTTTGGTCTCTGTTATCAGTCTGGGATGCTAGATTCGTAGTAGCTAGAGGAAAGGAACATGAAAATAACAGTAGACAGAAACATGAAGAATACAGGTGAAAACCAGTGTTGGAATGGTTCGGTGAAGGTGCAGGATTCACTGTAGGTTCTAGAATTTCAGCAAGAAACAGATTCAAAACAGAGGATAAATCTCAGAAAACATAGGGGAACTCATGCAGAACCTATTGGAATCATAGGGGAACACATGCAGAACCAAGAATCTCAGAAAACAACAAAAAAAATGCAAAGACAGGATTCAGGAATCACAGGTCTGTAAAAAAGGGCAAAGAAACAGTCAGAAACAAAAAGAACAGCAAAAAGAATAGTAAACAAAAAAACTGAAAACCCAGGAAACAACGGACAACAAGAACGTTGTATTTTTTATGCAAAGAAAATACGAATCGGACTCAAAATCGTAAAGCTCTGATACCAAAATGACATTGATAAAGGGTATGGGTGCATAATTCAACAAGAAAATAGAGAGAAAATGCCAAGACCAAAAATCGGTAACAGGAAGAACTGAAAATCAGGGAAAAATAAGAAAGAAAATACAAAAGAGATTCACTAATCAAATAAAAGAAATGAGACACAAGACTTCTTACCCTCATAAACGATCGGGATACATAAATTACCACCTGAAGAATTGACAAAAAAGAGACCTGAGATGTCACCACCAATGATGAAAATATATAATTGCCACTACCCGATGCGATACAGACATACTCCCATCCAGAAACCTGTGGTCCACGGCCATCTTTATATATCATTTCAAAAGTCCCCTAATACAACACAAGACCAGCTATTTATAACAAAAGTCAAGCCCTAATTCTAATAAAAGTAAATAGATGAAAATTCCCTTTCTAATACATTGACCCACAGCTTGAAACAAATGACAGGACCGCCCAAAAGCCGGATCACGACTAGACACTTAGTGTTACTTGGGTTGGACAAACTACACAGCTAAACAAGGGGCAACTTGGGAAACTAGTGAGAGGTCAGCACAATAGTTTGAAAGTCGTCTTTAGAGGCAATGCCTCTAATCAGTAAATCAAATTCACGAAGTTGTAAACACCGACATGCTCGAGAAGGCGACAAAAAAAATTCCAATGATTAGCTGACAAAAACAATTCCAAGAAAATTTTTGGATCAAATAGGGGATCACTTAAAAATAGCAAGAATATGCTGCCATGCATGAAAATATCTGTCTCCACAAGGGCAACCATTAGCTGCAAATGTCTTGCAAAATGTCAATTTGTAAATGTTGATAAACCCTCAGAAGTCAAAAACTTGTAGGATGAAGTACATGTTTGGATAGCAATGATGTGATAAAACACTAATTACACGATAGGACAATGCCAATATGTGCTTACAAATAGGCGTACCAAGGAGGAGGGTCACTTATCCCCTTGGTTTACCTCTATCATTGCCATCTTCTTCAAGCATAAAGAGGCACCTATGCATAAGGAATATAACCAACCATAGTTCCTTCATTTCATATAGGCCTGCATTTATTCAACTCATTTGAACTTTTTGAATTCATTTGGCTCCAAATTGCATGATCTTGTTGTCGATGAATAGCCAGAAACCAAAGTCATTTTCATTGTACACTTATATTACTTGGCGCACATCCAATATCTAAATTAATTTATTAAGTAAAATAATAATAGATTTAGTCCCTTTTGAATGTTCTGAGATCCATGTCTTGCACTAAAAAACTGTTCTTATCAAATTAAATTTTTGTGAGCCCAATGATAAAATTTATTAATAGCATAATTTAAAAAACTTTGTCAAGCAAAAATATAGATTATTCATTCATGATTTTTTTTATTCAAATAATTAATAGTATATCAAAAAATTAATGGATTATACAACAAATAAATAATTAATCTCAATAATACTAGTGTACAAATATCAATAGCTATCCTATTATCTACGCCTTAGTAATGCTAGATAAAACCAAGAAGCCAATTGAAATACCCAAAAAAAAAAAAGGATATCGTTTACCTACATTCCCAGCCTCCTAGTGATGTGAAGGTAAAGGACAATGTTCTATTCTAGCAAGAAATGTCTTTAATTCATCCCATTTCTCTAAGAAAAGTTTTGTAAAAAGATATTTACTAATTCAAATAACGAAAAAAAGAGAAAAATGTCAAAATGATCGCCTGACTCTTTGTACAAGGTTGTTTCAGTCCTAGAGTCTATAAAAGTTTCAATTTAGACCTCAGATTCTTTTATTTTTAAATATGGGTTGAAATAGTCAGTAATAAGGCCGAATATACCCACCATTAAAACTCTGGGAATTAATTTAGCACTTTCATAAACTATGGGACTAAAATGGCCCCATGTAAAAAGTTCCCAATTTCTAATATAAAAAAGACATACAAAAATAGAAAATATGATATAAATATAAATAAATTTGAAATCTTCAAAAACTAAGAAATAAAGTATATACAACATTTTATATATAATTTAATTTTTTGTTTCAATAATTGTTATCAAAGGCTTTCAATGCAAACAATAATATAAAAGCCATAGAAATGTTGCTATCAATATCTTTAGAATCGTTTACAAACTTCTACAATTACATGAAGAAAATTCGGACTACAAGAATTTCAAGCATATATATCTTCTAATTAGTGAGAAACGTCGGGAAAGCTCCAGGGCACAAATTACAGCAACAAAAGGTCTTAGTAAGGGGTCAAAAGTATACCTTGAACTGATATGGCTCCCCTTTCTCCTTGGCTTTCTTCCAATGGTATTGTTCAAANAGAAAATATATAATTGCCACTACCCGATGCGATACAGACATATTCCCATCCAGAAACCTATGGTCCACGGCCATCTTTATATATTATTTCAAAAGTCCCCTAATACAACACAAGACCAGCTATTTATAACAAAAGTCAAGCCCTAATTCTAATACAAGTAAATAGATGAAAATTCCCTTTCTAATACATTGACCCACAGCTGGAAACAAATGACAAGACCGCCCAAAAGCCGGATCACGACTAGACACTTAGTGTTACTTGGGTTGGACGAACTACACAGCTAAACAAGGGGCAACTTGGAAAACTAGTGAGAGGTCAGCACAATAGTTTGAAAGTCGTCTTTAGAGGCAATGCCTCTAATCAGTAAATCAAATTCACGAAGTTGTAAACACCGACATGCTCGAGAAGGCGACAAAAAAAATTCCAATGATTAGCTGACAAAAACAATTCCAAGAAAATTTTTGGATCAAATAGGGGATCACTTAAAATAGCAAGAATATGCTGCCATGCATGAAAATATCTGTCTCCACGAGGGCAACCATTAGCTGCAAATGTCTTGCAAAATGTCAAATTGTAAATGTTGCTAAAACCTCAGAAGTCAAAAACTTGTTGGATGAAGTACATGTTTGGATTGCAATGATGTGATAAAACACTATTGACACGATAGGACAATGCCATTTTGTGCTTACAAATAGGCGCACCAAGGAAGAGGGTCACTTATCCCAAAAGAGGCACCTATGCATAAGGAATATAACCAACCATAGTTCCTCCATTTCATATAGGCCTGCATTTATTCAACTCATTTGAACTTTTTGAATTCATTTGGGCTCCAAATTGCATGATCTTGTTGTCGATGAATAGCCAGAAACCATAGTCATTTTCATTGTACACTTATATTACTTGGCGCACATCCAATATCTAAATTAATTTATTAGGTAAAATAATAATAGATTTAGTCCCTTTTGAATGTTCTGAGATCCATGTCTTGCACTAAAAAACTGTTCTTATCAAATTAAATTTTTGTGAGCCCAATGATAAAATTTATTAATAGCATAATTTAAAAAACTTTGTCAAGCAAAAATATAGATTATTCATTCGTGATTTTTTTTATTCAAATTATTAATAGTATATCAAAAAATTAATGGATTATAAAACAAATAAAGAATTAATCTCAATAATACTACTGTACAAATATCAATAGCTATCCTATTATCTATGCCTTAGTAATGCTAGATAAAATCAAGAAGCCAATTGAAATACCCAAAAAAAAAAAGGATATCGTTTACCTACATTCCCAGCCTCCTAGTGATGTGAAGGTAAAGGACAATGTTCTATTCTAGCAAGAAATGTCTCTAATTCATCCCATTTCTCTAAGCAAAGTTTTGTAAAAAGATATTTACTAATTCAAATAATGAAAAAGAGAAAAATGTCAAAATGATCCCCTGACTCTTTGTACAAGGTTGTTTCAGTCCCAGAGGCTATAAAAGTTTCAATTTAGACCTCAGATTCTTTTATTTTTAAATATGGGATGAAATAGTCAGCAATAAGGCCTAATATACCCACCATTAAAAGTCTGGGGATTAATTTAGCACTTTCATAAACTATGGGACTAAAATGGCCCCATGTGAAAAGTTCCCAATTTCTAATATAAAAAAGACATACAAAAAATAGATAATATGATATAAATATAAATAAATTTCAAATCTTTAAAAACTAAGAAATAAAGTATATACAACATTTTATATATAATTTAAATTTTTGTTTCAATAATTGTTATCAAAGGCTTTCAATGCAAACAATAATATAAAAGCCATAGAAATGTTGCTATCAATATCTTTAGAATCGTTTACAAACTTCTACAATTACATGATGAAAATTCGGACTACAAGAATTTCAAGCATATATATCTTCTAATTAGTGAATTGATAAATTTGTTTTACGCTATAACCTCATATTATTTCCCAATAGCATTAAATATTACTATAAATCATGAGAAACGTCGGGAAAGCTCCAGGGCACAAATTACAGCAACAAAAGGTCTTAGTAAGGGTCAAAAGTATACCTTGAACTGATATGGCTCCCCTTTCTCCTTGGCTTTCTTCCAATGGTATTGTTCAAATAACATGGCCTTGTCATGCCAGCTGCAGGAAACATTCAAGATATACTCCAGATAAGATGATCATATACTTTGAAAAATAATAGCATGAAGATTTTATGTTTCTTATAGCACAACGAAAGATATAATTACACCAACCAATTATATTACTGTAATAAACCAATTAGATCAAATTAAAATATTAAAAGTGACATGAAACTATGATAAAAAAATTAGATGTGATCTTTTGAGAAAAGAATATCACATTTACCACACTATAGCTATATTAAAAATGCTTGATCCAGAAGAAATAGGTAAGCGTTTAAATGGATAAGATGGTGCCACTTCTAACAATTAAGCAAAAAAGCGGAACCATTAAAATAAGGGGCATTTACATGCATAGCACCCAGTTCTATTGTACTTACATATCTAACACCAAAACTTTGCTATTTACATTTCTACTATCTAGATCTTCCATATAACATCAAAAGTACAATTATTTTAATTTTTAAATGTGAAATAACCTTTTCATGTATAAGTAAGGTGGAATTTATATAAAAATTGAGGTTTAAGTGTTAGATATGCAAACACAGAAGAATTGAGTGGTATGTGAGTAAATCTTCCTAAAAATAAATATATCTAATTAGTGATGGTAGAAAGTAAAACTATGTGAACCAATAAGCTTAAATATATCAAAAATATTATTTTTAAACTTTGCAGACGGGCAAGGAAATAAAAACTAAAGAGTGGCAACGCTGGAGAAATATCACAAGCAATTTAGTTAGCTATACTCAAGCACTGTACACAGTAAAAACTCACTGAGAGTACTCGTAAGTTTCATTAATGCCTTACTACTCTAGATATGGCAATCAAGAAAATTCAATGTTGAGTGAGTATCAGTACTGTGGTCTCAAATTTCTTATTATCTGAGATAAAAACTACATATAGCGATTATTTGATACTTACATCATTCTTTTATTTGTAAGAGATGGCACTTGTGCTTGATATGTGCCACAAAATCACAGTCAGACACATAAATNACTACAAAAGAGTTAAATTTACAAAAAAATAAATCAAGATTCACAGCAATGAGAAATTTATGATGGAGCTATTCTTGCATGCATTACACGATTCTGTGGATTGTTTCAAAACCCCGCAAAGAAAACCCTCATCTGAGTGCAGATAAATTGCAAACGGCAAAGTGATTGGCAGCCACACTGTAATCTGTTTCAATGGATCTAAGAAAACAGGCAAAAGCAGTGATGCATGAAGATTTATAACAAAAATTGAAAAGTTCCTGGAGATAATTCGAAATTGCTCCTTTTTATCATCAAAGTGTGGAAACATAAATCAGTAAAGTTTAAGATAATGATTTAGACACTCATATGGTGCAACCCTGACGAGGAGACGAGGATAGAGTGACCAACTTGAATTGGTTGGAGAGCTGCCACATGTATGGGTTAAAGAAGGTGAGAGCTGAGAATGCGAATGAGCCAATCCAGATGTTTGCGAAGCGCTCCGGATCGGTGTGTGGCACGCCAGGATCACCGCGATATGCATTCCCGAAATATTTCTCCATTATATTACGTCTCTGTTGCTCTTGATCACTTCCTCGCCGGTAGCATGCCGCCCATTTTATCCTTGCAGTGTGCACTAGCAGATAAGAGNGTTAGCCGTCTAAGTCTATTTTATCAAAACTGGTTAGCCAAAATAAGACTATTCATCAATCAAAGTCGACAGATCCGAATAGATTCACTTCGAGAACATAAGCAATAGAGTTAATTGTCTTTAACGCTAAAATCTTGAGATAATGTTTGCAATGTTTTTTTTTTTTTTTTCAGATGATTTATGATAAAGAGTTTACATTATGAATTAACTTTTTGGAACAATCACAAATGAATTCCACAACTTTTATAGAGAATTCTTCGAAATGTAAATTGATCTGAATTAAAGTCAACAAAGAGTTTTTCGGACCTTTTATATAAAGAGATAATGGATATATCCATAAAATATGTATTGGCATCAACTTTTAATGTCACGAGTGNATAATCACAAATGAATTCCACAACTTTTATAGAGAATTTTTTGAAATGTAAATTGATCTGAATTAAAGTCAACAAAGAGTTTTTCGAACCTTTTATATAAAGAGATAATGGATATATCCATAAAATATGTATTGGCATCAACTTTTAATGTCACGAGTGTAGGGTATCCACCTGCATGGCACGAGATTGTATGCGGTTGTCTGTAGCGTCGGTAGCTCAAGACACCCACCCGGGACATATTTAGTGCTCACTCTAGTGTTACAAGTCATCGCATGTCCGCTGAAACCTCCCATGGCAAAAGGAAGTCACAGAATCCCCCTACACACGTTACAGGAAAGTTAGGGTTTGGGACACCCTACCCGCATTGTGGCTTATGACGATCGTTGGCAACGTTTTTTTTTTTCAGTGAATGACCAACAAGAATGCTTCATATTTGAGTTATGGGATCACATTTCACTCATATAGAGTCTCTCTTGCCTTAAGTATCGAGAAAATCCTCTGTTTTTTGTGCTTTCGGAGAAAATCAATCTTTTAGGCTAGATCGTCGCCCCAACGACGACCTGAGGTTCCTATGCGCCTAAAATCGCTTTTTGGACATCCAACACGAGAAGCTGGAAGTCCGACTCAATGTCCATGTCGCCTGGTCGCCAAACAAGGCGGCTAGGTGCCCAAAAACAGCACAAAAAAGCCCCTAACCCGAGAGAGCCTCGAAGTATGGCACCACTTGGGTGGCACCTAAACATCAGACTTGGCGCCTAGACAATAGGAGCCTGGCATCATGGTGCCATACTAACACTTAGGAGCCAGAGTTCAGGCGCCTAGGCACCATGGTTCAAGCGTCTAGGCGTCAGACACTTTTCGGGTGACAGAAAAGTGACTATTTTGGGCTTCCTTTTGACTCTGATGAGGCGGAATGGTAGAATGTGTGATGTTGGTCCTTGGGGTGAGATAAGAGGATGCAAAATACCACTTTTTCCCTCACTTTAGAAGCTTCTTGGGCATCTAATGGTGGCTTTTTATTCATTTTGGAGGGGATATTTTGAGCTTAACCCATTGATCGAACTCCATTANACATCATTTTATGGCTGTTTTGGAGACATTGTTTTGCAAATTAAGAAAATCACTTTATGGATGTTTTGAGCATTGTTTTGGAGACATTTAAAACAGTGTTTTAGGGTTGTTTTTGAGACCCTAAAAGCATCATTTTAGGGCTGTTTTGTGCGATGTTTTACAGAAATTAAAAATATCTTGTTTGGGCTGTTTTGCGCACTGTTTTGGAGAATTTTAAAACATTGTTTTATGGTTGTTTTTTTGAGACACTAAAAGTATCATTTTTGGGTTGTTTTGTGCATTGTTTTACAGATTAAAAACATCACTTTATGGTTGTTTTGAGCATTGTTATGGAGACCTTTAAAACAGTGTTTTAGGGTTGTTTTTGAGACCCTAAAAGCATCATTTTAGGGTTGTTTTGGAGACATTGTTTTGCAAATTAAAAATATCACTTTATGGATGTTTTGAGCCTTGTTTTGGAGACATTTAAAACAGTGTTTTATGGCTGTTTTTGAGACCCTAAAAGCTTCATTTTAGGGCTGTTTTGTGCGATGTTTTACAGAAATTAAAAATATCTTCTTAGGGGTGTTTTGCGCATTGTTTTGGTGACATTTAAAACATTGTTTTATGGTTGTTTTTTGAGACACTAAACGTATCATTTTTGGGCTGTTTTGTGCATTGTTTTACAGATTAAAAACATCACTTTAGGGCTGTTTTGAGCACTGTTATGGAGACATTTAAAACAGTGTTTTAGGGCTGTTTTTGAGACCCTAAAATCATCATTTTAGGGTTGTTTTGGAGACATTGTTTTGCAAATTAACAACATCACTTTATGGATGTTTTGAGCATTGTTTTGGAGACATTTAAAACAGTGTTTTAGGGCTATTTTTGAGACCCTAAAAGCATCATTTTAGGGCTTTTTTGTGCGATGTTTTACAGAAATTAAAAATATCTTCTTAGGGATGTTTTGCGCACTATTTTGGAGACATTTAAAACATTGTTTTATGGTTGTTTTTTGAAACACTAAAAGTATCATTTTTGGGTTGTTTTGTGCATTGTTTTACAAATTAAAAACATCACTTTAGGGTTGTTTTGAGCACTGTTTTGGAGACATTTAAAACAGTGTTTTAGGGCTGTTTTTGAGACCCTAAAAGCATCATTTTATGGCTGTTTTGGAGACATTGTTTTGCAAATTAAAAATATCACTTTATGGATGTTTTGAGCAATGTTTTGGAGACATTTAAAACAGTATTTTAGGGCTGTTTTTGAGCACTCCTTCAAAGTGTTGTTTTCAAGACATTAAATATTCATAGCTTTTTTACACCATTCATTTTTTTGTAGATATTTATAATGTCAAATGTTGAACATTCTCAATCTGTTTCAAATGACGAACAATTGCCACTTGCAACACAAGAAAGAATCGATAGTGCTCAACCTATTGAACAGACTGTTGGAAGCACTAGTACTGAAGTACAAGGTACGAAAGGGAGGAAGAGAAAATCATCTGTTTGGAAGTATTTTATAGATATTAAATCAAATTCAAAAGGGGTTGACATATCATATGTTCAATGTGTTTGTTGTGGGGTGAAAATCCTCAAACCAAAGTCAGGTACAACCTCACAGCTCCTTAGGCATGTTAAAGAATGTGCTAAGATAAAAGCAAAGAGTCAGCAACAAGTTGACTTATCAGACAAGAGGCAAAAGTTACTCAACTTTTTGCCTCCTGAAGTTCAGGGTGAATTAGAGATTCCTATTTTCTATGATCCTAAAAATTACGATCAACAACTTATAAGAGAAGTGATTGCGAAAATGATAATTGTACATGAGTACCCATTCATGATGGTTGAACATACTTGGTTCAATATATTGTTAAAAATGTTGAATCCTAACTTTCAAAGTGTTTCAAGAAACACAA